>QKMX01229342.1:2466-13418 GCA_003401595.1 Venustaconcha ellipsiformis | reverse complement strand
CATTAGTCTGAGTTTAATTATTATTCAATGCGACTTCGACGAACGGGACTGACCGCACAACCATCTAAGTGCCATATAGGGTTAAGAAAACTCACCTATCTAGGTCATACCAGCGATGACACATTAACACCTGATACTTCAAAGGTCGACTAACTTAGAAACGCAGCACGGTCGACCACTAAGACTGAAGTTTGATCTTTCCTAGGACTAACAGGGTACTATCGAAGTTATGTTGCTAACTTTAGCGCTATTGAAAGTCATTGACTGATTTGAATCGAAAAACTGTTCCGACGAAAGTTGTACGGACAGACGCATGTGAACGAGCATTTAAGACGTTAAAGGACAGACTGACGTCAGACGCAGTAGTGAAATTGCCTGATGTGACACGAGTTTTTGCTTTACGTACTGATGTTTGTGATAGAGGTTTTGGGCAGTACTATTACAAGAATATGATGGAACTTTATTCCCAGGTGCCTACAGTAACAAGAAATTATTACTGCAATTACTCAGTCTCTTAGAAAGAATGCTTGGCAATTGTCTTTGGGATATCTAAATTCCATCGCTACCTGTATCGACGTAAATTTATTTTAGAAACTGACCACCAACCTCTTCTATATTTAGCTCAAGCTAAGTTAACCAATGGACGATTACTGCGTTGGTCATTGTTTCTACATCAAAACCAAGTCCAGATACAGCATATTAAGGGCGAGGAGAACGTAGGGGCTAATTGCTTGAGTAGACTAGGGTCGTTTGAGGTGAAGTGTTCATCTGAGGACGTGTAACTGTAATGGTTAAATCTCTAAAAATTTGGCGAATGAAAATCCCTGATTTTATTATTAAGGAGAGGGTTATGTAATGGAGCAAATTTTTGTTATTGATCTCTGTAGGAAACATTTAGCTAGACACGATTAAGATTAATTAGATTGATGTATACCAGCCCGCGTTTAAGTAGCCATAATGCACGGATTAGTTCAAGCTCTGTCATGAGTTATCGATATTTAATTATGGGCTACGTATGTTTAAACTTACCATGATTGAGTCCAATTTCTGGTCTGTATGGAAACTGTCATTTCTGAAGGCTACCAGGATCAGTTGGGTAATCATTGTTGTCAGATGAACTGCAGTGTTTCGTTAATAGTGCAGGCGGGAATTTTATTTCATCCCGATTGGACACGCTATGAAACGGGGCGATTTTAAAAATCAGTCTACGCTTTTCTACAAGAGGAAACGAAAATTGACATACACCGAAAAGCTTGAAAACACAAGGTATTTGTACTAATCTCATGCAATTCTTAGTACTATTATGATTATTTGTTTGATTTAATTGCTTGCATTTGTATGTATTTGCAGGGATATATTTGTTTAAGTTGATAGATCAATTTTCTTGATATGGCATAATTGTGTTGACTTCGTTTATCTGAGTCCGCACAATGATATTTTCTTTGTATATACATTGAAGGCTCGCTTAAATTATAATCTCGATTATTTTAAGAAAATTATGTATCTAGAATTTCATACTTTATTCCATATAGGAWATTATGTATCTAGAATAACTGTGTTGAGTTCATTTAACTAAATTTGTACAATGATATTGTTTATGTATATACATTGGCGAATTATTGGAATGTAGAGATTACGGGAATCCGTGGGAATTCTCCGACTTGATGAGGTCACGTATGATAACAACTTTATTGTGTGTATTTGTTAAATAACGTAGTGTAAGGAATTTCATTCATTCTCTCGTACAATGAGGCTAATCGGGAACTTATATCTCGGTGTGGTAGTAAATGGCAGTTAGCCGACCATTTATTTTGTGAAACTAGGTTGTATGGTCTGTCATAACCAATTAGACTAGATTGCCATCGATGTCTTTGAATCCGATAGAATTACACCTGATCTCGAGTAATGGTTTATCCCCAGTATAATATAACGGAAGATTTAGGGTGCTTTTGTTTATATTTTTACATAGAGAGATAACTACAGGAAAACTCACAATTTACAACCCAAAAGGGGCTACACAAAGTTGGAAGGACCGAAAGAGGCGAGATACCGGAAAATTTGGAAAAAGGAATCGAAAGATAGGAGAAGACCCAGATTTACCGGCAGCAGGAAGTCATAAGGGACAGTCGGAGAGGATTGGACGAAATTGATACACCAGGATATGAATCAATGATGATTTGATTATATTGTTAACAGATCGGCTATTTATATCATCTTATTTGCATTTTGAAATTCCTTGAATAAATTGGTTTAAAAAGAAAGAGTGTATCTTTCAAATTGTAACGTTTATATCATTTGCTTATGAAATTTTATTGCCTTGAATTTTGATTAAATTTTGGGGGGTTTTATTTGTAAAGGGGTTCGTGTTATTATGTTCTATATATCTGTTCAGATCTTTATATATTCCACCCATTAGTCATACTTTATATTGACATTTACGATAGCCAAATCCAGTTAACCCGGCACAAAATGTTGAGTAGGGGTTTACCACACTCGTTCTTAATATGGTTTGTCGATACCAGTCAGTATTCCTTATTTGGAATTTTAACTTAACTTTACAGCATTTTCATTGTGATGTAATCGAAAAGGGTCACTACCGCTACGATAAATGTTATTCTAATAATGTATCTTTATTCCTTGAGATTATTAATAAATATACTTGCTTGTTGGTCATTCGTTGTAACATCAATCCTGACAATTTCAGGGGTTTTATCGTATTATATAATTTCAAATGTTGACCACACATGAGTTGCACCATCGTCTCTTGGATGCACGGATACGATTGATTAAAGAATGATTCGTCGAATCAACCAGATCTCGCTTCGGTAAGTATGGGGTTATTCTGTCAAGATTGAATCTAGCTTTAGAGGTCTAAATTGCAGATAATCTCGTAAATTCCTCCATGTAATAATTAAGGCAGATATATATAGTTAAATAGTTAAATTAAAGTTTAGTTTATAATATATAATGATTCAAGCAAAGATAATTGTAATTGGTTGATGATTGGATCGGCAACTCCTTGTAATCGTGCTTGTTTAAATAAATTATGGGGATGCCACCTGCAGAGCGTGCGACGAGGAAGTCTATGACCAAAACCGTGTTTAAAGTGAAACGTCGGAGTTAGCGGTGAAACGCGGTTGTGTGTAGAATGCGACGTTGCAAAATGCAGAACTTTGAAACGGTGTTATGATTTTAAGAAATGATGGTAACGAATCTCCAATAAATAAACTCTGAAGACATGAGTGTTTTTGAAGTCCGTCAACAAAGTTTAGAAATTCTGTTGGTGGTGCCAGACCGTACGACTGAAAATAAACAACTCCAGGTGGATCAATCGCGCATGCAACCGAGTGAGTGCCTAGACTAGATCTTCCATCGAATTTAATGAAACCAAATACGGTTTGGTTGTTTTAGTAATTGATCATCCATAAAACACCTCTGAAGTTTTTGATGTTTAATTTTAGCAGCGTCAAGTAAATCAAAATTGAACATGGGAAGCATCAACTAAGTGTCCCGGGCAGTATTTGACCTGAGCCGCTTGCTTCTTGACCGGACCATGAATGAGGAGTTCCTGGCCGTCTTAGACCCGTGCTGTTTTTCTTTTGTAAGTCCGTGACCTGTTGATTATTTTAATGCCATCCTAATGGCAGTTCCAACAGCAACAGTTGCAGGTGCTTTTCAACAGCTGCAACTTCAGCGGCTATCAAAGCTGGTATAGCTGAAAGAAGTGACAATGTCTTTAATGGCACTAGCCGAAAGATTAAATCTATCGCCGGTATTTGGTTGATTGGCGTCACTGAAGTGCCTGAGTTGACGTTCTGTCAAAGATTGTTTATATGGACCACCTACGATCTGTGCTGATTTCATCAATATTTATATTCCAGAATATTTTTCTGATACTTTTTGTAGCTTTTTAATATCACCGGGAGTCATATTGACAAGAACAAGATGATATGACATTATAATATCATGAATTACATAATTATATGTTTTCTACTGGGGAATCATTGACTCTCATTCGTCCATCAACACCTTCAAGCAGCATTGTTTTATCCGAGAGTATAATTGCGATTGCTCTGTAATTAGTAATTGCTCATCTTGTCACACGACCTCGAAAGTTTGTGCCAACGACGAATTGCCTAAATAAATCCAAGTGTTTTAGCGAAAAGTAATAAATCGGATACAGGGTTATAAAATCTAGATGTGATATTTGTAGACCAGAATCAATATTTTGATTACGTCCTATAAATGTCATCAAATGAAGATATGCACGGAGCTTATATGTATTTTGTGTTGTTGCCTTCTGAAGTGACTTTCGTATTTAAAATAATTTATTCACCCAGGCAAATACTTATGTTTACAAAGATTCTTGAATAAAGACATTCAGTTGAATTTGGAATTCTATAGCCGGAATATTATTCTTGATACGCAAAACTCAGCAAGTTGACACATCAACAAGAAGCAGATAATAGAAGACGTCATTGTCCTCCATATCAGAACTTCGTCGGGATTTGAACCTTGATTCATTTAGGACCTTTTTAGTGAAAGGACTTACATTTTTAGATTCCATAATTAATGTTTGGTTATATCTGCATCTTCAAGTCATATATGCGGAAAAAATATGTTAGTTAACCTTAATTGGCGAATGATGTTCATTTTCGTTAAGAATAGAATGCGATTGCTCACAATGGCACTACAATGAACTAGAGGTCATTTTTAAACGGCGATCCTGATTACGAGAGGAAGTACATGCAACACAAAGACTCGATTGTTTATAATTGGTGTTAGGTCCATAATCCACTGCTAGATTGATTGTGTATAGGGTTAATGTTGACTCTAATTTTCCTAAATTAAAAAAATAATCCATCTTTTCCAGGCTGGATTCTGATCTCATAATAATAGATTTGCCTCCCGAAACTGTATCGTGGAACAAGTGAAAAAGAGACTATGTTTTGAATTTTCTAATACATTGCAATCATTACTGTGGACCAGTCAATTTTAATGCTTTCTTTCGTCCATTCCTTATTCCTTCTGATTAATTAAAAGCTGGTTATATTCCATGAATAACGAAGACATTATTGAAACTTTGTGCATTTGATAATCTGATAAATCATTCACAGTGAACCAACAAAACAAAATAAAGAAGAAACTAACCCAGATCGATGCATGTCTCAATGTACAAGTATTTGACAACTTCATTCGTCTTGAATCAAAGTATACGTATTGTTGCCATGTATTTCCTACACTCCATATGGAGCAGTTATAATAATTTTATATCAAAATCTATGTTCTATTCAAAGAGCTTATTGTGTACCCGAATACTGGGTACATCTGACATTCACTGGTGGCTATAATAGAAGCCACCAAGAATTTTTTTACGTTCAGTAGTATCCCTACCGCCTTATTCTTAAAATATCTACTAAAATAAAGAATTTGACGCCTTTTTGCTCTTCATAATCTGTACATAAAGACACTTTGAGTGCAGTGGTGGGTAATTGACCAGTGTCTAACAAAGTGATTACCATTATTCTTCCTTTAACATCACCATCATAGAGGCTTATGCCTCAACATCGAACCATGATAACGAGAAAGAAGTGGATGCGTTCTACGACCAGCTTCAAACTTTCATTGACCGGCTTCAGGCTTTCATTGACCATATTCAAGGAGACTAGAATGACAGGGTGTGATAAGACGCAGAGGCAGATTGGCGAGAAGTATGTGGTTCGTGCTGCAACGAATAAACCAATGAGTGAGGACATACACTCCTGGACTTCGCCACCTACAAAACAACTAGTACTAACGAACACCCTTGGTCACCACAAGCTATCTAGAAGATGGAATTGTCACATTCCAGATGGAAAACATTACTAGCAGACTGACTACATATTGGTGAAGAAGAGCTTCCGGTCTAGCGTTAACATTACCAGCTTCCAAGGAAATTACACATGAAGCCGCCATGACTTGCTGATGATGACTATCAAACTGAGTTCTGAAGATGGCGTAGTAACCTCAGCAGGTTAGTACAGATTAGGATCAGGTTTGAACTAGAAAAACTTGAAAATCCAAGCTTTGTACATGCATAGAAAGCATCACTAGGCAGCAAATGTGCACCACTGACAATTATGGATTCTGAAGAAATAGACCTAAACTTATTGTTCACCACCTTCAATACGGCAGTAATAGGCACAACCATCGAGATCCTTCACAAGCATCGCATAATAAAGAAGGCCTAGGGCACAACATATGTCCTCGACTTTGGATAAATGAGGAAAAACTGAGGAGGTACCGGGGAGGCCTTAGAGGTATAGCGAAATACAGGGAGATTAATAACAGGATTAAGATGAGCTTCAAGAAACCGAAGGAAAGCTTGATAGAGGACCAATGTAAGGAAGTCAGGAAAAGTCTGACCCAGAATAGCAGTAAAAGTGTATACCAGTGAAAGACTTGGCAATAAACAAAGAAGGGGAATCTGTTCAGGATAAGGCATGTAGGAGTCTCACAGAAGATTAATAAATTCTTAACAAATGGACGCAATACTATTCAGAGGTTTATCAAGCAGGAGACCTCCAGAGACCGAACCTTTATTTAACTGACCACTGACCACAAAAGAGGGAAGACGTAGAGGCTGAAGTAAAGGCACTAAAGAAAGGAATATTAGCTGAATAGACAATATACCAGCAGAACTTGCTCAAAGATAAGGAACCTCCATGATAAATGTCCTCACTATTATCTGCAAGAAAATCTGGCAAGCAATGGCCCATCCCATGGACTTAGTCTCTGAGGATCAAACTTCCTAAGAAAGGGAATCTATAGCTGAGCCAAATACTTGATCAGTCACCCAAGCGACATGACGCTTAAGATCATCCTCAACAGAATGAACCCCAAGCAGAGCACATCATTCCAGAAGAACAGGCAAGTTCAGAGTAGGATGTACCTATAAAATAGGCCTTCAGTCTTAGAATCCTTTGTGAAAAAGTATCTGCAGCATCAACAGGACATCTATCCTGTTCTCACTGACTACAAGAAGGCTTTCGACAGTGAATTGAATGTAGCCTTGTGGGAAACCATTCGGATATACAACATGAAAACAAAACTAATCAGCACCATAGAAAACCTAGTTAGGTACTTGTTAATGGTAGCATAGGTGATTGGTTCAGAATCACAGTCAGAGAAAGACACAGGTGCCTTATCTCACCTACTCTCCTCACCACCTACCAAAAATTATTCATGTCCGATGCCTTGGAAGCAAATAAGTTCAGCGACAATGCTGGAGGCAGAAAAATCACCAGCCTGAGCTTCACTGAAGCTATCAGTGGCTTAGGAGGAGAGAAACAACAACTGGAAACGTCAGTGAACCGTCTCAACCAAGCATCACAAATGTATTGGATGGAGATCGGGGCTGAAAAGACCAGTATAATGAAAAGCAACCAAAGTGGCATCCAAAAAGATATAACAGTGAATGGACAGAAGATGTGTGCACAGTGACAAGCTTCAAGTATCCCTGTGTTATAACCTATGATGAAGGTTCAAAACCCGAAGTTCTTTCCAGGATGGCAAGATAACAACTTGACTTGCTGGGATGAAGTTTGTTTGAAAGGACATCAGCATTAAGCTAGGGCACAAATGCAAGCTTATGCTTGTTATTTCCGCATTCGTGTGTACATGTGAGACATTGACGCTGAGGACAGAACTAGGGAGAAGAATCCGTCCTTTAGGGATGAGATATTATCGAAAGATAATGAAAATCTCATTCTTAGAACACGTCTCCAATAATGAGGTGAACATTAGAAACCAAGGTGCAGTTGAACCATATGAAGATCTATTCACTAACTTAAGGAAATCAAACTAAGATCGAATGGCCATATCTCATTCTAAATTGACTTATCAAAGACAATTCTGCAGGGCACATTGAAATGAAAGAAAAAACAAGGCAGACAGAAGAAGTGATGGGAAGATTACATCAAAGAGTGGACAGTCCTGGTTTGTGCAAAAGTCCCAAAGAGCAATGGATAAGATGGAAAATGAAGAGATTGTCACAAAATCTTCAATGGTGTCCATACGACCATCCAGGCAACGTGAGAATTGAAATCGAACAAAACTGACTCTATACATGTTTTGATCATAGTTTAGATAATATAAATATAAATTAGACTGTGATATCTGAATACTGTTCTACATTGAAACTCGTTCCAAGATCAGGCTGAGATCCCCTTTCATAATGCGTTTCGGCGCTAACCCAAAACGCTAACAGGGGTGCGTCAACTGACTCAGCCCGGAAGATATTCGTTTTCCATTGCGTCACTCTCTTCTGACAAGCCTAATGTGTGGTTCCTCGGTAGGTTTGCCAACCCAGGTGACTAACTTTATGTGGCTAGGTCATCTAATCCAGATGACACCAAAAACAAAGGCATACAGTTTCCACCAACTGATTCCAGGCCTTCCATCAATTATTATGGCAGTCGTGGATGAGCGGTTTCAACTGGGATAATTTCTTCTCATTGGGTTTTCTCCATTCAAGCTTTCCATGGCACTGCCAACTCCAACACAATCACCTGTTTTATAACTCATCACAACAGTACTTTATCAGTTCTGATGTTGTTATTACATATGTCCCCGGGGACCCCAAATTCCCCTTTTATATATGCCTGCATTTCCCATCTATGTTCTGTTATCAAGTTGCCTTTTGATTTATTCTTTTGCTTTTATGTCTCGTAGTATCTCGCAAAACTGATGAAGTTTGGACAACGTTTCACTTGCTTTTTGTTACTCCTGGCAATCTCCATACTGGCATCAATTTCCGTAAACACTAGGTCATGGTGCCAACGATAACAACCCCTTGTCAGAACTATATTGCAAGATGACAGTGTTTGCTCTTACTTTTCAAGTCTCCCAAGTTTACGATTTGGGGCATCAATTAGTCCTTATGTTTTGATATCTGTTGGTATAGGGAAAACATCGTAAACTGAGCGTAACATGCAGCTGATTTTCTGGGCATCAAATGTAAAGATGTCAATCTATGATAATTGTATGGACCTCGCAGCTTCCAAGCGTGGAAAACCCCAATGCATCAACATGCCGTCAATTTTAGCTTACGTTACTTCCTCTTCTGTAAGACAAACTCCTCTCTGGACCATGACTCGCTTCACTTTGGTGCTTGGTGCTTGCCATGTTGGATTTCTCTCATATTTCCTTTCCCCAAACGTCTTCTTGCTATTGGATCGATTTTTCACTTTCACATCGACTGGAATATGCCTCTTCAACTGCTTTGCTGCCACATTCTTTCTACATGTCCGTACCTTCACTACAGCTTCTCTCACTTTCTCATCTGCACTGCTTTTAGTATCTGCCGTGACTTGATCACATTGAGCTAATATCATTGATAGTGGTAACTGAAGCTTACTGTCGGTACTGTAGAAGCCGATACTACTGAAGCTCCTTCGAACTTCCCATCCATAATCGCATATATGTTTTAAACATTCTCTCAACTGCTTTTACTGGCGTCAGTTGGACTTTGGTATACCAAGTGTGCTCCAAGGATTCTTGATAGAATGCAATTTTGATAACACCAGGCCTTGTACTTCCCAGGTAGCCCACTCTTGTCTATGGGATCCACCCAGTCTTTGTCTTCATGCCTGCCACACTCTCATTGTCATTCAGTGAGTCCTTAAACCACTTGCTGAGACTCATAACTGGTTACTCATTCATTGTCGTTATCACTTCCTCTGCTATTTTGAACTTTCGTGTATCTTGCTTCTCGCATTTCTACGGGACCAGACTTCTTTATTTAGATGACTTGAACTTCATTCCAGCCCAGTTAACCAGGTCTACAAGATCTTCTAAAATCTTCCTACCTTCTGCTACTGACTAGAGTGTAAATGTCATATCGTTCACGATGCTTCCGAACTCTTCAGATAACATAATTGGTCAACCGCCCATCTTCCCAGACGACTTCACCAGGACATTCATTGAAGCTGAATTATCTCACTGTATATATATATCCATAGAGATATTGTAGATTTCTCCTTCACATAAACTGAACTCTGCCTTACTAGGCCATCGTACACCTGTTCACTGGACATTCCCGAATAATGTGGTATTCGAATTCTTTAAAAAATAAATTTCATAATTCTCAATAAAGGAAGTATGTTACAGAGATATAGTAAAGTATTTTCAGGCATTTGTGATTGAAGTACTTCATAAAATCCTCAGAGCTACTGAATGCTTAATTCAAACTGTATCTTAGCAGATGGAGCCAAGAGAGTGATAACTCAGCGCAACTGAACATTTAATTATATTATTCAAAAGCGCAAAGGTACGCGTACCAGCAGAGGAACTGACCTATACATAATGGTGGCCATTTACACTAAATATACGGTATAGAAGCTTCTCGGAAGCCCTATTAATGCTGACAAAACATAATATATAACATGAAATATGCCAGTAGTCAGGTACCTTATGCAAAGAAAAAAGAGCAAAAAATGTATGAAGCAGATATGCCAATCCATTGTTTGAAATCTTACCCCCGAACCAATTTTTCAATTTAGGAAACACTGTTGTTCGTGATCATGCTTTGGTTGAAATGTCCGAGCAATAAACCCTTTAATTGCAATGTAAGTGAAAAGTCAGTAAGCTCAAAAGTTAAATAGTACAGGTGACTTCACCAGATGGATTGCAAAAATTTGTCTGAATGTTACCTTGCTCAGCAAATGCTAATTATGAATAGTGGCTACAACCAGACGTGCCCCTAGAAAATAACTTTATGACCAACACAACCAAGAATGTGTGTGTGTATGATTTGCATTTTTAACATAGCTTTAACAATTTTTAAGTCATATAGTACGATGTCTGCAGTGTGGCAGTTCATAGTAATGTTTAGTACTGGTGTTTCATGCTGTAGACATATAGCATCATGTCGCACCCTGTCACATTATCCTGACACCAGGCCGACCAGTCCT
>QKMX01229204.1:5301-22114 GCA_003401595.1 Venustaconcha ellipsiformis | reverse complement strand
TTATTATTATTATTATTATTATTATTATTATTATACAACGCTTTTCTTTTTTTTCTATTCACAGATTCACCTATAATTCAACTGAACACAACCAGTCATCTTATAGTGAATGAGACTCAGTTTTTGAGCGTGTCATGCAATGCCACAGGAAACCCTATCCCTAACCAAATCATTTGGGATGAGAGACCAGCTGGGAGCCTACTGAGATTTGAAAACATCAGCAGAAACAACAGTGGCACCTACATATGCAAGGCGAAAACCAACACAACCATGCACGGAACATTTATGAACAAGACGGAATTAAATATTATTGTCCAATGTAGGTTCTAGCTAAGACAGGAGGCATATACAGTGTAGAGATTTGCAATTGGGTCATTGGTATAGTGCATAAACAGAGGCGGGTACCAAGAATCGAATAACTTTCCATGCCAAAACGGTGTTAAAATGAACAATTTAAATATTTTTGAATAAAGTTAGTAACAATGTTAAGGTTGTTTATTAAATCGTTTAATTTAATATTTAAAACGTACTGTCTTTATAATCAAAACGATATATTTTATTTGATCTACATTAAGGGACATTTGCAATCCCCTTTTAAATGGTACCAATTATAATTTAATTGCACTAAATACGCAAACATGTATATAATTGACACATACATATGACTATATTTATATCAAAAATAGCTGTTTTATTTTCCTCAAGTTTAGCTATATCAGATTAGATTAGTCTGTTCATTCTATTACACATATGTTATACTTTTATAAGTTTCACAAGTTTCTGTGTGTGTTTGTGTGTGTGTGTGTGTGTGTGTGTACCACTGTCTGGTCAAATTGTATTTTTGTGAATAACATTTGCATTAAATGACATTTGGATAACTGGTCATGCTACTGTTATAAACAATCATACAAAATTGACACCAATTTTCTTAAAGGTGAATTTTTATCCAATTAGACAGAGCTTAAAACTAGTCTAGTGCATTATTGTACTGCTATTGCATTTGGCTATTTGGCTAATGCCATCCAGGTGAGCAGTTTCTATAAGCTTCTTTGAACTAAATGCCTTTCTTGATGAGGCATGACATTAAGTTGAGAGCCATTTCATCAGATATGTTGTTTGTTATTTTATAAAGATTGGAATATATATATATAATTTAGTACAGATGACAAATTATAATTAACATAACACTTGATCATTTTAGATGCGCCTGTTATGAATGTGACGGGTACTAGCTCAATACTTCAGAACACCACGTCCTTAATCACATGTGAGGCCAATGGATTTCCTGCTGTGTACACATTTTATCCTTGGAAGCATATGTGGGGAGAGACTATGATCAGATCTGGTTTGCTGGGAATACCTACAGACAGCACTAATAATACTCAGAGTATTCTGAAATTGGAAAAAATATCGTTGCAGGACATGGGGACATATGTCTGCTTTGCTGAGAACAAAATTAAGGGAATTAATGGAGAGTTTATACAGACGGCTGACGTGGACCTTAATATCATGGGTAAACAATGGTTTTATTTTGGCTTTTTTATTTTGACTGTAATGCATACGTCCAGGGAGCTGATATGTAATTTCGATTTTAATAACCGCATTCTTCATTTCAAATACATTCGTCAATTTAAATAAGTTGTTAGACTCCATGTCAGATTATGTATTGCCATGCATGTAGTATTGTCTGTTACCCATCGGTACAGGCTATTGTTTATGTGGAAAGATTCAAAAGAATTTTAAGAAAGGAATATTGTTAAACTACTTTCGCAAATGGTACTGCTTAAGAACGATGCTAGACGTTATGCAAGTTTATTAACAACTAATAATCAAATTTGTTGCGGTGGATCCGGTCGGAAAGATTTATATATTTGGCATATTTCAGCAATCTTCACTAAATATCTAAATATAAATTATTTGATAAAATAAAATGTTTGATATAATGTGATCATATATGATGCAATTCATCGTGACAACAGTTGTCATACAAATAAGGTGCATCCACTATTCAATATAGTTGCTTTTTGATGGTAATACATAGTCTTTTTTTTTGGCTGAATTCAACAACCATGAATCACAAAATTAATACAATAGACACAAGATTTGTTTGCAAAATAAAATGGGTGCATCTTCATGTATATGACCTATATGATGCAACAGGGAATGACAGGCTTAATTGAAGTTTGACATATTTTTATATAGGTCTTGCATGTTGTGATCACGGTGACTAAATGCAAGGGTCAATGAGACTCGCGCTGCTAAATATTGTATGCGTGGATGATATGCATTCAGTGTCATATAATAGTTTGTGGAATAGTTCCTTACATTAACATAAAACATGATTATTTGGGTACATTAAAAAAAGTAAGTCTAACTAATTTGTGATAATCAATGTCACATAACCCACAAAGATCATTCTGTCTACCAAGAATGATTCCACTATTATCATGCTCTGTCATAAATCACCCACAATAAATTACGTACGAAGTCTCAGAACTTAAGTATTTATCTCCATTCGTATGCACTATACGCTTATTCTGTTTAACTGAACTATTTCGAAACAGATGCTCGTGTTTTTCTTATCAAAATATTTATACGATGTCAATGCTTACAGTGTCCATCCATGTTCTATCAGTCATCATTTTGCTATTTGAGGTTTGTTTTGCATTTTTTGTTTTTATTAGTTTTAACGTCACCTTACAAACATTAATAGATATTTCAGGTTGAGTAAATGGGGCTAAGTTCCTTTCCAATTGCTCAATGAAGCAGTTAACCTGAGCTGGCCTCTCGGCTTTTGAATCTACGAACATTACAAAATTGTACGATCTGAGCTAGCACGGTTACTCTGTCGTCCAGCATACACTATTAAAATACTACGTGGCACCCAAGCATCCAATCTACAAGTAAAGTAAATACTATTTTAGTTCCGTCTTGTTATCCTTCATAACTGCTCTGATGAAATTTTATGCTTTTGGTACCAGAATGCATTCTGAGGTCAAAATAATCCTACTTGAAAGAAGGTTTAACTTGAATATTCCGTATGGTTGTCAGGGTCAATATCTTAATGGTTGTATTCCTATTACTTCTAAATATATTCCCAGATTTCGTGATACTTGTCCAGATTTAAACGTGGTTTTGCAAATTGGACTGAATCGGTTACTTTGCAAATGGTTCAAATTAAAATTGTATAATTCTGACCTTCAAAACAGTTAGCTCTGTGATTATCTTAAAAAGTTTGTACAGGTATTTTGACCGAGAGCTGTTTCCGGTTGATTTACGTTTTCTCATGCAGCATTACTTGCAATATATACCTGATCATTAATGAAATTTGTACTAGGCGTATTGTGGAATAAATTCAGAACCTAAGGAGTAACGTCACTATTTGTTTTAAAAATTAATAGGAGTAATAAATTACCTCCTGTTATTTCACTGGTAAACCTATACTGGCACAATCCCCATCACGTTAGTAATTGCAGGTCCTTAACCCAAAAAAAATTGTAAGAAAGCAGACTAATATTTTAGTCCATTTTCGATTGTCGGAATTTCTATTTTTTATTGACTTTATGTTTTAATACAAACGTATCTTGGCTCTTAATATTTCGTCCGTTTAGTGATCTGTTGCTAATTCTATTGTCATTTGTATCCTTTCATGAGTTGTATTTATTACTTTTGTCGACCAAGCCTTTGCTTATTTTCATGTATCGTTGTCACTGGCTTTGTGAGTTATGGGCACATTGCTAGAGTAGTGATGCTTTTATGTTTCATTCTTGCAATATTAATATGTGTTAGGACAAGCATTACTGTCCCTTCTTTGTACATTGTTATTGCATATACTATACGTATATCCTTCAGTAATGCCTCAAAGTGATGGTGAATATGGGTAGAAAAAGGCAACATGGAGTTGTCGCATCACATATCTAACTTGGATAATATATGTACGCAGTGACGATTACGCCATGTGTTGTTGTTGCTTAATGAGTACTAAGTCTTGCTGGAAAGTTAGTAGTCTGTAATGGGGCATGTAAGAAAGATTATGATATTCTTAGTCTTCTCTGACAGATACATTCATTCCCAGGAGGTCGATTATAATAATTCCTGGTTTAAAGAAGAAGCATGATGCTACGGATGTCGCACATTTCACTAGGAAGTATAAAGAGTTAATTCCCCTGCTTCAACTAATAGGATAGTTATGAGGGATATATTATTGATACTCCCAGAGGTAGATGTACTAGTCATAACTATTGCGACTGCCTTCCTGCCTTCATCATCTGATCACTGTTAGACCAGTGCCATTGCGCTGGGTAACTAGACACTAAGTGGTGAGTATCTGATACCGGGTATTAGACATTCGGTCACCAGGAATAAGGCAAATTGTTGAATGACACTAATAACAGGCCTGTCGGTGGTAGCTGGTCGCAAGAATCCTGGTTATGGTAACTGAACAACGAGCTTTGGGCATTGAAAATTGCGCCGAACAGTGGGTATGACCCAAACGTTCCTTTCTTGTATCATTGCTCAACAATCATGGAACCCTGTAACAGTCATTCCCTGTGGATGCATTCATGCCATTGTGGCTCCTCCAAACGTAAGGGACTAGGACCACAAGTTTGTCTCTTAGCTACTTATTCCAGAAGCTATGTGCCTCCGCCGCCCAGGATATTTAGATTGGAATTAGTCCCTTAATAAAGTCCTTTCCATCAGTCACTCTCATACGTAGGTGGTAGTAGGAACAATGGGGTGCAATCTATTGACCATATCTGTAAGGCGTCTGGCAGTTTTCCTTAGATAGACACACCCTCTGTTCACGGTGTTCTAAGATGTTCCAGATACAATCATCTGTATTGGCTAAGATGACCATCGAAGACGATTCATGTGCCGTTTCCAAACTTTAGAGGGTAATTGGCTTAACGTCCAGGACTTTCGTCCTTTCCTAAAGATCATTCTCACATATATCTGTGGAAAACCTAACCCTATCCCTTAAATATAATTCATTCTTAGCGATTGAGCTTTGAGGCACAAAAAAGCAACATGTGAAGAACTATATTTCCTGATATCTTAATATTCGCGTAGAGGGAACAGGTTTTGACTCATCGTTAATCTTTCCCATCCGAAAAAATTTTGTTTAGAAGACTATATAAAGATTACTTGGCTGTCCCAGAAAATGTTCAGAAAGATTATATCTGATACACATCTTCCCATCCCACACGAAATTGCTGTCGATTGGGATGGAAGATAGTTATATTATAAAATAACTCCTTAATTGTTCTTAAATATTCTTTCAGATCTTTCACTGGTGTGACTTGTGCAATAGTTGTTCATTAACAGTCATTAGGTATTCCCATCCAGCAATACTTCAGTGACTGATCCATGCACAATATGATCATATAGTATTTTCCTTTACGAGATTTTTGCTCTTGGGCGGAAGAGTTAAAGATCTCATGTCTTAGTAGCCATTCAGCAGAAGTCATATCTTATTCTTTCCTGACGCTAATTTGTATAATAATGGGTTTTCTAATTTGTCAATTAACAGTTCATATTCGTTTCTCCTGTTAGACTCTCACAAATACTTTCTCTCAAACCAACACTAGATATGCAACTATTGCTTGTTTAGCTGTACCTTATTGATAATATGTCTCTCTAGTTCTTAAATCTGATGAACTGGATATATTGCTGAGACTACATAAGGGAACAATACTTGTCACCACCTGCGTTGAATCAAGACAAGCTTTGGACCCTTGCTGCAATTGATACTTTAAAACTTTTTTACTTCCTGTACATTGAAAGGTCCAACTCAGGGTGGGGATGGGCGGTTCGCCTACATCCAAAGAATATAGTCCTATATTAATAATCTAGAAATGCAAGAAGATTTTCTGATGCTTCGTAGGTGTGCCTGTCTCAGAAACGACACATCAGTTAGCTTGTACGTCAGGTGTCAATATTCACTCGTCTCTTTCTCTATACTTGGGAGTTTGTAACGTCCTCTAGTTGACATATTCGTAGGAGATAACTGTCTAACTGTAGACTTCTAATAACTAGTTGGAGGAGGAATAACATATTATATATTTGTTGCTGGTTGAGTTCCAATGGTGACCTTTGATGCTAGGATACATCCCTGATAGTATTACAACTGTGAAACCAAGGTTACTCTGACCTAAACTTAGTACGTTTCTCAAGTGCGTTAAATATATACTTACTATCACATACATTCATCCATCGCAGATCTATACATAGCCTATTCAGCGAGCTCTTTGCGGTCAACACAGTTGGAATAAAGATATGTATTGTGTGCCAAACTTTAAAAATTAATGACAATGCATTGCATGATGAAATCAATCTGAAAAAACTAAGATCTCCTCTGTTAGATATGAAGATCTGATAACTTCCGATTTGGGGTCTTGTTATGCTCTTACCACAATTTCATGAACCAATCAGAGGAAGTCTAATATCTTCGCGTTTGGAGATAGAACACTATGGATGAAGATCACAAATGTGTATCGAACGATTTAATTAACTTTCAGATTTTTGAAAGCTAAATTTTGAATTCAAAGGTCAGCAGAACATAACCCGTGAACTTTCGTCTTACGTAGGACAACGGAGATGGGATTCTACTCAGATTGATGTTGAAATATATTATCTTTAACTGGCTATGATCTAGTGCCTTTTTGTGATAATTTCTAGTATTCTTGTATGATGACTTCATATGAGCAGTGCGAATTATTCATTAAACGTTTCTCTAACTAGTATTGGTATGTACGCTAATAGTAGTATGTACGCTGCTTTATTTTGTAAGATGAAGAATACATATGTAATGGAAGCCAGTTCTTCTGTCCGACAGCAATATTATCTAGGTTGATACCTAGGCCGCTACACTACTCCTCCATTATACCTTTTACTATTCATTATCACATGTCAGTGTGGCCAGACCAGTTTCCAATCTGAGAGTCAGACAAATGCAAACAAATGGTAGATATATCCTAACTATCCCACAGTCAGGTGAACACAACGTCAGAGTATATAATTCAAGCGACCTGATGATGTTAATAAGTGGCCTCTTATACTTAGAAATCCAACTATAATTACCAATAGGCATAAAAATTTAATCATTTGCCAGAGGAAATAACAATGTTAATGTCTTAACATTCAAAATGTCAATAAAACTGTACTAAACGTTGCCATTCGATTTTGAGCTAGCCCCATAAATATAGATGTAGTGCGCACTGATTTGAATGGATGAATATCATGATTTAATGACAGCTGTGCATGCTATCCCAAGACATTTATAGATCTTGTTGAGATAATTTTGATATGTTTTGATATTGATTATGTTAATATTTCTAAAGTTATCGCAGACAATAATTTGCTTAGTCAAATGAGAGGTTATTAAACATGTGAGAATATTTGTATGCACTATAAATCAACATAGTATTATGTATGATAACGTATAATGTGCTCATTGTTTCCTTGATTGTTGGATGGGAATAATTTTTTGCATATCTTTCTTCTGTCAATGTGTTCTCTAACCAATAAGTTTTCCTAATATTTGATTCAAGGCTTAAAATACTTGACCATGAAGCTGATATTTACATTGAGAATGACATAGCATCTTTATTGTTGTTTGCCAAGTGACAATATAGATGTGAACGGATGGCCATATCAATTTGGGTTTTCATTAGAAGACGTCTTACAACATATATTTTACCGAAAATTAAAAAAGTTTTAAGGCTACTCATTCTGGGCCGAAAGACATTTTGAGATGAAGTTTTCACTACAAGACTTTTAATGTCCCTATTTATTTCATGATATAAATGGCAGCAATCTGATAAGCATTACGGTTGACATATCAGCTATCTTTGAAATCCTCTTATTGACAATCTTCTTGATTGGGTGGTTATAAATTGCCATTGTTGCTAATTTTAATATCGATATTTCTCTAGGACAAAACTAAATGAGGTGTAGCCAATATCATTAGTTATGATTACTAGTTGATCGGAAATGAGAATTATGCTGATTTGATTTCTAATACTGATATAAGTTTTCTTCTTGAAATTATTTTTACTACTTTTCATTGCTGTGGAAACATAACATCCAAATTATGCATTTTATTGTCATGATTAATAGCGATATTAGCTATTCATTTTACATTCATTTCACTTTTTTGTACTAAATTTTAGTATTTTTATGTACTGAATTTATTTTATCTTTTATAGGGATTCCAGTTTTCTTAAGGGAAGAAACAGATACATTTCATGGTGGGATTGGAGACTCTGTCACCATATCAGTACCTTTTTATAGCTATTTAGATGTGACCAACTTCGTGTTTATGAAAAATGGCACCGTAATCACGAATACAAGTAGAACCAGCACACATCTCACTAGTGATATAATTGACTATATGTTGCATGGCATCAAGGTTCAATTGATGGCCCAAAAAGCACATCTAATTATTCAGAGCCTGACACTGGAGGATTATGACGACTACATTCTTACTTTAGAGAACTCAGTTGGACCAGCAGAGTTTAAATTGACCTTGGGTTCAGTTGGTAATTTACAGTAGATTAGATTATTAAATATTGTTTCAACTAAGATCATATTAAGTCTACTAAGTTATAACTTCATAATCATATAATCAATGCTGGTGAAGAGGTTTGAAATCTAAGCATCCATTCCTTCCCCTTCCGAAGCAAGATTGAGCTTAAGAATAGTGAAGTGTATAAGGACGAGTCCACCTAAAATGATATTTTAGAATAACTGGAGGAAGACACTTACGTTTCATTAAAACGTATAACTGAAGCATTGCTGACTAAGTAAGGAGCATATTCAACCGTTTTTTATACTAATCCTAATTTTAACAAATCTTTCGGTTTTTTGGCGGAATTAGAACTTAGATTCCACATTCAATGTTTTCAAAAGCAATGGGTCAATTGGGTACAATTTTTAACATAGGGTACGTCAACATCCTGAAAGTTGCGGCCTATGTTATGGCTTTGATCAACGTTTCCTTTTGTTTGCATTGTCTTAAATCCTAATATCTGAAATACTTTGCTGTCATATTTGGACTGTAGAGTCAAAAATATTTGCCCTTTCCTACCTATACATTCTTACCTTCTATGAGACTCTCCGAAGGTCAAACTCCTTGAAGCAAGTTGTTTTATATTTAGGTCCGTTGATTATATACCATAGTTTAAGTGGTGGTCTGATGTGCATCCATGCATTGTCCGCTGTCTTTATACAGTTGCCTGACTATTATTAAACGTTTGATTGTAGATTTGAAATGAAGCTACGCGCATTTGTTGATTATGTTTTCTAGTTGGGCTGAAGCTGATATGATGTTGCTCAGATATCCATTATGGACATCAAATTGGCGTTGTTAACAGTATTGCTATTGACATTCATACAGAGACGATGGCCATATATACAGGAAATGTCTGCTTAAATATTTATTTATGATGCCTACTTCATACTAAAGGAAACTGATACATGATCAATTATCCCTACCATGGTAGTCATCATGAAACTCTTATTTCTAAACATCATGAGCCGAAAGTCACTGGAAAACGTCTTATGATGTCGTCTGGGTTTCAAAGGAAAATGGTGATAATCTAACCTCGATTATAGCTGCCTCAGAGGTTATCATGCACATTAACTTAGTGTAGTTCCCTACCGACAAAATGGTGATATCGACCTAGGATTTGCACAGAGAGACTAAGGATGGTGTCCGGTTGGCTGTAAATACAAATGATACCAATCTAATGACAATATTGCAATCAATGCTGCTGTCATAAAACCTTACCATCTTTCTCATCCTAAATAAAAATGATGTCAACATGAGGTTTCCTCAAAAAGAAATATTATGATATTATATTGATTCTAAACGAAAGTGTTTCCACTTGGACATCTATTACATGCATGACCATTTTGATAATTGTCTTAGTGTTTGCTCTCACAAATGGTTAATCCTATCGACATGAGATTTTTATCATATTACTCTTACAAAGTATTATTGATCTTAATTAAAATAGTTCTCATGGCAAACATAATCTGGTTGTCATGACAACCATGTTGAAAATCTTGCTAAAATTGTGCCGGTCCTGATTCAATGTCTGATCAACATGGATCGTTCACTGAGAGACCTCTTATGATAGGTGTATTGTCCCGTATAAACATGATTAATAACTGAGGTCCAGCACGGCAACCAGCTTGATAATTACATTGGCATGTACAGTTTTATCAACCTGATCACTATTGTCCATTCTGAAACATCATAAACTTTTTTGTTATTGCTATTCCTCAGGGGAAGAAACCATATTATAAGATGGCTTTTTATAACAATATTTGTATACTGTTTACTTTATATAAGATTACAATAATTCCAGCCTGACATCAGTGTTTACCAATGCACACTTTTCGAAAGATTTTGTGATTTGTTCCTCTCCTGATCCAAAGTAATGTCAACATTTTACTTTCACTGGAAGACATATTGTGATGTATAATACGCTTGAAATCTAAATAGTGACGATTTGATATCCAGTATGTCTGCATAATGGTTATCTTGAATATGTTTTTATAGCTACTTCTCCTGGCTGGGTAGTCCTATAGATATATGCTGATGACTGCAAGACTTACAGTAATGCCTACATGCTGAAAAATTGAAGAATGTAATGATCTGACATAAAAGTATAGTATCCATTGCTGAAAGCATAAACGGATGTTACAGCTTCTCCTTCGAAACGGAGAGTTACAGGAGCTGCTATTCATAAAAAGGAATTATGGTGCAATATGGACATTTTAATTTTAGACTGAGGGAACATGTGACGTTTCTTAGATCCTGGATGAAAATGGTTCCAATGAAATATCCAGACTGATAACCTTAGAAGGCAGCTTGAAAAATCTCATCGCTACTTGCTCTAAATGGAATTCCTTATACAAATGGCAGTACTATTAAAAAAATTTGATTAGTCTTGTGGGCCTCAATGAAATTTGTTCTAGTCTGACATCGACCACTGCCATACTTGTGACCATGTTGTAAATCTTTAATGTGTGCTGCTTCTCCTGAATGGACTTTAATATCCACATATGCATCAATAGGCTTTTAATTACATCTTGGTAAATCGAAAATCAAATGATGCCAATGCTTGCATCACATGTGTTAGCTACAGTGGGTGATTTAAAAATCATACTATTGCATGGGAATATTAGAGACTTTTGCAGCGAAGAGATGTTAAAAAGAATATAGGATCCTACCTCCACGACTCAATAGTTCGAATATGCCAGCAGGCCTTCAGTCCCATTAAGGTCGTGTTGATTGATATATTTCCCTATGATTATGTGTATTAAACTTTGGAAGGACCAGCTGTCCCAATGAAATTTGTGATAAAGGTGTTCATTCCATTCATAGTCATGGATCCGAAGTGTTGTTCTGATGTCCATGTAAAGTCAGGATCTTTTTAAATTATTTGCTATGTTTCATTTGTTTGTTTTTATTTTTATAATTATCAATCCAGAAGCCTGAAAATTCTAAGTGAGGTACAATGAATGTAGAATTAGTAAGAATAATTGTCCATGTTAACTATGACATTCTGGCATGCTAAATTTCATCGACATGTGAAAGAGACAATATGCGTATACCTGTATCAGGCAGACGTGGATTAGACCACATGAGGTATCCAATAACAGTTACATTTGTCAGCTGTATTTAAAAACCCTACACTAAGCAAATTTCGGAAAGGCGTAGCAGAGAGGATACTGGCATGAGGTTTTATCAATTTTTTTTATACAAATATTGGTCATCTGAATTAAAAAGTGATTGCCATAGAGGCAAAGGATTAGCATCACCGCCATAAATACGTTGATTTAAATGATGCAGAATGAAATCAAATGATTTAACACAGAAAATAATATGATAATTCCAGATTCCAAACATTGTGCTTTCATATGAAAAGATTTAAAGAATAAAACGCAATGATAAATGTATATTTCAAATGACGTGGTATTAGATGAAATGATGTAGTATGAAAAAGGAAATGATATAAAAAACTGAACGGATTCATTATTCTGATTCCAAATGACGTGTTATTAAATAAATTTATGCATCAAAAAATCAAATGATTTAACCCAATAAATGAACTAATTAATTCAGATTCCAAAATGACGTAGTAATGAATAAGCTGATTTAAAGAACAAAATCGAATGATGATGTTTGTTTCCAAATGACTTGGTATTAACAACAATGATATAGCCTAACACGAAATAATTTAACCCAACAAATAAAATGATTAATTTAGATTCAGGATCATTTGGTGTTGAATTAAATCATTTGAAGAACATAATGGAATGATGCATTCAGATTCCAAATCACAGGGTATAAAATTAAATGTGTAGAAAGCAAATGGTCTAAATGGGAACAGCATTATAACGTAAGATCAAACTACAAACCGTCTAGCGTAAATCCAAACATAAATAGGGGCGCTGTTATCCATGACACGTAAGCACGCCCAAATTTATAATCTAGAGAAGAATTTACAATCATTCGGCTGAGAGTTTTGCAGAAGATACTTGAACATAAATATTGTTTCCTTTCCTTAGATATAAAAAACAATGTTTTCAAATCGTAAAGTGACTTGATCAACATTAATGAATGTACATGCATTTTTAAACATTTATCCATCTCCAAGGCTTCAACAAACCTAGCTCTGGTAATTTATGAATTTAACATCTTGATCTTATTTGATTAATATTAACTACCATGTTTGATTACCTTAAGTAGCATACAAACTAAGCTAATAAGCTTTTTCTGGACACAATTTGTATATATCTTACATTACTAGCCTTCCGTAGATAAACAATTGCCTAAGTTTTATAAGTAACAGTTCTTTTTCTCGATATCGAATCCCATTTTGCAGCGACATATTAATGTGGATTTTTATTTTCGCATGGAGATTGAACGTGATTTTCTAAAGAATCCCTGACTAGAGACACTAAAGACATTAGAAATACACCACTCTTCATCACAGTTGTATTCACAATTGCGGTAGTGGGTGATGTGCTTAATTATAGATTTTTAAAAGAAATTATAACGTGAACAACAAACAGTTGCCTCTTGTGCAGTTTGTTACGATTAAAAGACTGGATCGATCATGATCATGCCTCAATAAGCTCAAATTATGCAATAATGTATGAAAATGTTAAGGATATCGAACATGGAACCTGTATCAACAACTTTATGTAACAATTTTTGTTTCTGGAAAGCAAGTGTTATTTCGTAATTGCTTATGCCTAAAGACTATATAAAATGGTTAAAATTCCTCGCAAACTTTGATTTCGTGACCTGGACATTGATATTTGGAACTTTCCCATTTCCAACGAGAAAACGGGCGACTTTGTGTTTTTGTTGTTCACATGAAGTCAGAAAAAACAATACATGAATCAAAATTAACATGTATTGATACTAAAGTACTAAAGTAATACACAAATGACCACAAAAGCGTTAAAAGTGAGTAGTTTGTCGCGATTTACGATTATGCTGTAAATCATATACACGAAGCAACCCGCATTTGTAGTCTCCCAAAATGTTCTCATTATATTTTCCTTTGTAGAGGCGCTCAAAGTTCGGTATCTCATGATGGAAACGCTATTCTTGCTCCTCCGAGTACGCACGAATATTCGCCTTGAATTTATGAAGATGTGCAAGGATTTGGACTTTGAGGGACATCCTGCAGTCCTTTCTGCTTTAGTTCATCACCAGTCTCAACCAGCTCCACATAGTTTTCGGCCTATTGATTTACCTATAAGCCACGAACCACTGCGACATAGCTGTTCCAAGCCACTTTGTCCTTACTAGTGAGCTTCTTGGGGAATTTATTACACTCCAGGATCTTCCGGTTTTCACCTTTGCCTCAAACAGCTTAGGAAAGAAGTAATGGCGGTATTTGCAGGCTGCCAACTCCTTATCTAGAGTCTTTGAAAATTTGTTTTATAAGGCCCACTTGGACGTGAAGTGGTATCATCAGCACTTTTCGGGGGGTCCACCAATGGCTCCTCCTTGAGGTTGTTCCTTCTCACAGAGAACTCTGCTATGGTCAGTCTCGCTTGTTGTAGTGTTACTTGGTGTCCCTATTGTCCCGAAGGCAAATATAGCAGAGGAACGTGGTAAAACTCTCTGGCAGACCCATCAGGAATGCCATAATTTTGAAGTCTCCGATGATATCCCAGCCGTACACATCATCACCCATTAATTATCACTCTCTGGCTAAGGAACCTCCTGCTATAGATAAATTACTGAACTTTGTAACGGAGTGGTCAATGTTTCATTCTAATGGACATAAATCACCCATAAATCTGACATCATTAGCAAGTGGGCGGATGTTCTTGTCGCTGAAGAAGTGTATCGTCAGGACTTTTCGGTAAAGTGAGGCTACTTTCACCCCGTTTAAAGTCCCCGCTTCCTAATGCAATGGAACTACAGTCTTAATAATTGAGCAAACTAGTGCTTAAATCAACGGACCTTCTTCAAAAGTGCCAGGTTGTTTGAACAGAGATTATCTATTAAAGTCTACACCATATGTCTGGTCACCGGGTAATACCCGATGCCCGATGCTATTTAGATAACACAGAGCTTCAGGTATTGTGTTAAGAACCACTCACTGGATTACTATGTCACCGGATATAGTGATTGGTACTGATCTCACATGTTATGAACTGTTAACTGAAGGTTAAATCATAAACGCTATACTTGAAACAACAGCTTTCAAACTTCATATTTGAAATGGAGACGGTAAACGTTTCGCCTTCTTGTAAGTTGTCATTCAATCCCTGTGGGAACATGCTCTGATTTATTTTCATGACCCATATAGGGAAGGAATCAAGTCGCTATCTTCCTTTGTCGATGTTCCGGTTCAACAGCTATGTGCTTAGGGGACTGCAATCATGAGGTCTGCAATTTATATTTATAACACCAACAAGATATGTACGCATTGTATATATCTTGGTGGTCCGTCCAGCCATTGCTCATCCGTGGATTATCTATCCTTGCTCGGTAAGGGGGACCATCACATACCTCCTCGTATAGAGAGAAGAACAAAGGGTTACACAAAGTCACCCAATCTTGACGAGGGAAACATGTGCCAACATAATATTACCCCCCCCTCCTGTCTTGCGGTTTATTGTTAAACTCTTAAAATGTTTATCAGTTTCTAGTTGAAAAATGCCTTTTAAAGTTGAAAATCAATGACATGTTGCTAGCGCTAGTGATGGAATTTCCGTAAGAATTTGTCTTTGAACAATACAATTTAAGCTTCATTTAGTGGCCTCGTTCTATGTTTTCATAAATGTAACTTTGATTAGTGACACATTACAGCAGATCTACATGTGCATTAGGCCAAATCATGCACGCCAAAGAAATGTTTAACCCATGCTTTTATTTGGTACTACTGCACCCTCTTGGCAATAATTAGAAGTTTTCATTGACATTCATCATATGCCATCAAATTCCATTTTGGTGCGTGCAGCAATACAATAATAACAGCAATTTCTTAATTCTAATAAATTTGGTTGGTGGGCGGGGCGGGAGGAAAGAGAAACTAATTTATTATGTAACGGTTAACTACCATAGTTGAGAAATTGTCTGAATGCATTTCAGAATCAGTCCTGGTTAGAGAATAATGATATTTTGATTGAGGGAAATTAATTAAGGATTATACTAGGATCCTGTTGTTTTTACCAAACCACCCGTCATCAATATCTGGAGGGAATAATTTACTGGTGCTAAAGACTTGTTTAAGATCACATGTATTTTGTCATTGAGGTGTTATAAGTAAGGAAAATATCGCATTTGATTACGATGGTCTAGCAGTCTTTGATTAAACACAGGATAAACAAAACAGCCCTGTTTGTCATAAACATTTGGAAAAGTAGGTACATATATCTCGTCATATTTTGTATTATTGTATTGTTCAAGATGAAAGCTTAAGAGCAGCTTGTATTTGGATTTGTTCAGGTCTTGGCAGAATGTTGAAACATGCGTGTGTCATTCTTAATAATTAGCAATAAATGGCTACGAAATATAGATCTCAATGTTATATACAACTCCGGAACTTTCTTCTTGGGAATTTATTGAAGTACAGTCAGCAACCATAACAACCCAGCCAAGGGAATACTGAAGTTTTAACTTCTTTATTGGTTGAGAGGGATTATGTTAGCATTGCCACATTATGAAGCTCATATAGAGTATATAATATATCTTAATACAGTACAGCGTGAGTCATTAGGATATAAAAACCAGAACAAATATAGAGAGCTGTTACGTTTTAAACTTAAGAACAATAATCTCATTCTGGGTCACCAGCCAGGAACAGAAAGTACTATCCTTTCAATTATATTAAACATTTTTGTAAAGAACAAACATTATCACATCAAAATTTCAGTTATTTTGTAGACTTCCTGTTTTATAATACTGTAAGAGATAAGATATAGTAAAAACGTAAGTTTTGTTTCTATCCTTTAAAGTATGCAAAAATTATAAAGATATAATATCTAACAGTTGATAAGTCGATTCCGATTAAAATATGTAAATCGGCCTTTTTATACTCTGGTTTTATCTCATGTGAAATGGAAATACACAAGCAGAATGGCCACCCTCTTGGAAAATAAATGGCTGGAATTGTAGATTGTGAGAACGAGTTTTGAAGTAGCTTTGAAATTCTAAGTCATATCTTTACGATGTCTGCAGTGTGGAAGTTTACAGTGATGTAAAGAACTTGGGCATTATGCCGTAGAAATTAGCATCATTTCCCATCCAGTCACATTATCCTGACACCAG
>QKMX01228800.1:2558-12740 GCA_003401595.1 Venustaconcha ellipsiformis | reverse complement strand
ATATTGCATTTCTTTCTTTCTTGTCTCTTTCCTAATGGAGAAATAACTTTTTTTTTGTCTATTTTGACCCCCTGCTATGAAGAAAATTGCACCATGACTAGTTCCATGAGCATATCACAGAGATTTATATGCATTTGACCTTGGTTCTAATGTCCCTACCATCAGTGTGGACATGTGATTGCATTACTTGTGCAGAAAATAATCTACTTTGTTTAAGTTCTCTTACTTCTACTATTTGAACCCCCCCTCCCCTTTCACATACAAAGGAAGGAATTTTGTGCATGAATTTTCAGTTCAAGTATTAAAGCTTCAAAGCAAGTTTTTAAGTTTGTATAGTTGCCATTGAAGGAATAAAGTTTTAGTACACATGAAAGCAATTTGATGTAAAAAATAATTCAAATAAAGATCATCAATTTTAAATTATGCAACAATGAGAAAATGGAATGGACAAAAAAATAATGGTTTGTACCAGATTTTATTGACAATGTTTTCAAATGGTTTTATTCATTGAATGACAATTATTTTTTAAAAATAAGATTCATTAAAGTTTTATAATATCGATTCAAAAAATGCATTTGATATTTAAATGAAAATATTAAACATTAAAATATTATGACTTTCCTACTTTATATGTCATTATTACTTACATCCCCATCTAAAAGTGCCTCGAATATGTGGCCACTTTCCTGCTGCAGAAGTTGTGGTCTTGGATAGCTGCATCTGGATATTTACCTTTTATCAAAATGCCTCTTTCTGGAGAAGTAGACTATTGCATTAATGGACTTTCAGCATGGCAAGGAATCTGTTAACCATGTGTCGCTTAGCAAAGATCCAAAGGAAGATTGTTACCTTTGATTGCCGCTGGAAATTGACCAGTCCATTTCAAGTTGTTTTTTGGCAGATTTGCAAGCGCTGCTTGGTTCATGTCGGCAATCATTGCTTGAACCTCAGTGCATGCCAATTCTTCCAATTCCTGCACTCTTGGTTTCAAATTTTGTATGAGCTCCTAAAACCATCCACAACACTAGTTAAAGACAAGTGGTAGAGTTTGGATATTCTCACATATGTCATCCAGCTTTACAGGAAGGATTATAGCACATCCAGATTTTTTTCCTCCTCTGATCGTTCAGTTGTGTACATGAATCTTCCACACGCATTCTTTTTCCTTTCTTTGTGAGAAAAAAAATCTACTGGCATAATTCTTGATATATTGATTTACAATTTTCCAATACAATACAAACAGAAGCCATCCTTCTGAGCCTTGTATACCATAATTTTTAATTAAAATTATGTTGGGAATGATTCAGATTGAATTGATTTTAATAGGCTAGTTATCACACCTAGTAGTGAATGAAAACATCACAATGACAATAATTATAGATAATTACGATCATTTATGCAAGGGGTATGAGCAGGATACACGTTTGGTTGAAACTGTTTAGACATGTATACAAAGTCTTTAAAACAGATAATTGCTAGGAAGCTAAAATGAACGTGAAACGATCCAAATGAAAATAAACCTGAAGATTTATTGATAAATCTTAAAACCAGAATTGTAGTTTAATAGATAAACATCAAATACCAAATTGAACCACTGCTGATATTAATTCATCTAAAGATAAATTGCAGTGGTTTTAATTTTTATTAATTGCTCAAAATTGCCTTGATCCAAACTGTCTTGCTGGAAATTGTCTATTTTGCTTGTCCACTCCAAATTACCCAGACATCTACCAATGTGGGTATGTGAACATGCTTGTCAATTGCTTCACATGGATGTCTGGTTCTTTCTCCACCAGATATGTGGGTCATCATGCATAGCCTATCTTGTGCTGAACACGACATTAAAACTTTGGACCATGTCTAGAAAGGCGACTTTCTTGTTTGCAAATGGATTGACTTGTGGAAAGAGGTGATCTTTGTAGCTGTTTTAGATCAGTTTTCAGTGGGGCTTGAATAACCTATATGAGCATTTACTACTAGTGAAAGTCTTGGACTTTTGAACCGAATAGTTTTTACTTTTGACCATGCTTTTAAGGATTTTACATTTCTTGTATCTTTTTATATTTTTAATTCACTTTACAAAATTTTTACAGGTTTACCATTTGACTCTTACCGTGTTATACCAGAACATGTCTATTTGGAAGGCTTTATTATTTCTTAAATTTCTTTTCATTTTGTTTTTTAACTTTTATTTTGCACCATTTAGTCTGTATTGTACTAATGTTCCAAAAAATCCCACCATCAAATACTGCTTTGGTGAATTATTATTTTCCCAATTTTTATAGGACATCCTAGATTTTGCAACCAGCTCTTTGGTGGCATGGATGAATACTCCCTTGCTGGTAGCTGGCTTACAGAAGTCTTGAACACTAGCCAGTGAGTATATTTTGTATTATTTATCAGTTCATCAATTGCAAGAATCAACACATTGATCATTATTGGATTTAAACTTGACTGATTCTATTTCATTGTTTTAAAATTGGGTATTTATGAAGTTAATACTTTTTTTAACGATTATGTACAAAACATAGTTCTTAATTCAAAAATGTTAATCAAAGTTTACATTCTGAAATAAACTGGTTTAAGTGTACAGATACATTTGATAAGCAGATGTTCTTATATTTCACAGATACACCTATGAGGTTGCTCCAGTTTTTACCATTATGGAGAAAAGCATCTATAAAAAATTGCTGTCTTTTGCTGGGTTTGAGAATGGTGAAGGAATCTTTTGTCCAGGTACAAAATAATTGTCTCATCTGAAATTCAAAATTAAAGTGGTATAGCTTGTAATTGGAGAAATTTTAGGATGCATCATTCTCTTATTGTTTCTCCCACACTTGACCAGATTTATACCTTGGGATATACAGAGCCGATTCTAGAATTTCACAGGAAAGTCACCAGAATGCAGGGAGGTTAAACATGTGTTGTATTGCACCTTAAGCAAGACCAGGGGACATGCTCCCCACTATTTTTCCAATGGAGGAGTTCACTTTTACACTAAATTGTCAATTCTAGAACAAATAGACCATTCCAGATTGTTAAAGTTCTGGAAAATGCCACTTTTAATTGTTATAGGAATGAATAAGAGAGCCTGCACTGGTGGTGGGTGGTGTTGATATGGTAAGCATTCATTTCCATGGTACATGAATGCAATTCTGCTAAAAGAAATTAATGACACTGTTATGGTAAACATGTGCATTGTTTTTATGAGTAGCATAACAAGAATTCAGATTTTCTGGGTTTATTTTCCTTTATGCAGGTGGTTCTGTGGCCAACATGTATGCTGTCAACATTGCCAGATACAAAAGACATCCCGAGATCAAAACCAAGGGCATGACTGCTCTGGAGAAGCCACTTGTTCTCTTGACATCAGAAAAGGTAACTAGACCATTATTGAAAGACTTCTGTAAGGTAAAGACACATTAGATTTGTACTTTACACTTGTTCATGGTTACTTATTTTTTCCTACCAAAGTCAACTTGGTCATACCAACCCTGTATAAGAAGTTTTCTAAATTCAGTCTTGTTATTACTTATGTTACATGGTAAACATTTTGTGCCACCTTTTTACAAAATGCATTAAACTTTATATCAACATCTCCATCACATGTTCATTTCCATTTCATAACTTTAAAGTTGTTTGAGATTAAAGGATGAAACTTTTGTACAAGTTTTGCATCATTGGTAAAAGGTGTTTTCATAACAGCATTTTGATTAAACTTTAAATGTGGGCTTACATTATAAAGTTCTCAGGAATTTCAAGGTGAGTGAGATCGCACATTAATTAGATGATCTTGCATCTGATTGGCTGTGGTTAGTACCACTCAAGTTACTGTGATATGATTTTGAGTAAACTTTGGTAAAGAGACTTGATTCATCAGTATCTTAAATGGGTTCAGTTACTATCAAGTCCATACTTACAATAAGACTGAGAATGTTGATTTTGATGATGCAAAATCACTGACAAGTTCAAATATGAGCAATATCCATACATATGATTGCAGTGATCTTGCATCTGATTGGCTAACCTTGTTACCATTCTGCAGACCATATTTCAGACCAGATTTTGATAAAACTTGGAATACTTGCTTATATCATTAAGTTCTCAGATGTTCAGTAATGAGTGAGACCAGTGAATATTAATCAGGTGACCTTGCATCTGATTGATGGATCTTGTTACTGCTCTGGAGGCCATATTTCAGGTTCAATATACTTGCACATTTGACTGAGCTTATTGCCACTCTGAAAGCTATTTATATCGTCTGATTTTGGTCAGATATATAATACATGCTTACGTTATCAAGATCTTAAGACTGTTTAGATAATGAGTGAGACCCATGCATATTTTTGAGGTTATGTGATTGGCTGAGTCTATTTTCACTCTGGAATGTTGATCAAAATTTGAATATAAAAGCATAAATAATCAAGATTTTGAATAATCCTGAAAGTAAGCAGGACCCACACACAGATATTGATGGGGGTGACCATGCATAAGATTGATATCACACTTCAGGTTGTTTTTCTTCCGATGGAAAGCAATAATCCTGGATGTAGAACATACCGGAGATAAAGTATGGTACCCATTTGATAAGAGATTGATACAGACATGCCTGAACCTTCTGATCCAAACTTGGAAATGACGGGTTATTTTTTAAGGATAGAATTGAAGAACATTGCAATAAATTGAAGGAACTGTTCAGTGGTTAGTGTGTTTCACTTGTGACCAAACAGATGTGCAATAGAATTGGACCATTAGACCAGCCTGGGTAAATTACTGTGATGTGGCCTTGGCACTAAATAACATTCTTGTGTTGCTCTGCCTTGAAGCATCAAGCCCAGAAATTCTACTTGAAAGCTGAATGGGACCCTGGGTGTCTGAATGGTATAGTGTTCTCCTTTACTGATCACTGTCATCTCACCTCTGTCCATGTGGGTTCAAGCCTCAGGCTATGCTAATATTGGTATGTGAGAAAACTTGCCAGTAGTGGCAAGTGATTTTTATTGAGTTTTACCCTGCTTGTTTCTCCACCAGTTAGTCTTTCATGTGCTGAATAAATGGCTTTAAACCCACAACAACTTAAATACTGATGGCCTTGTTAGATGTAGATGATGATGATGAATAGCCATTGTTTTATTTTGTTATGGTTGGCAGGTCAGGCTTTTCCCCATTCAGCTCACCATGCAAGCCCATTATCTCAGCAAAATCATGTTGGAGCATACATGTACAGGGATATTCAATGCAAATAAGATTGCATGGGTAGTTATCAGCAGCAGCCTTTTTGTGGCCAAGCAACTTGTAGTCAGCAATATACCTCTTAATGTGGGGGGATGCAGGTGGTGTTGAGGTTCCACATACAAGCTTCCTGCCAATTGTCAGTGACATGCTATTCACCAGGCATGGACCAACCTTATTCCCAAAAATCAATGGTTAATCCAAGTCATTTTGGAGTGCTTCTGATCTCGTGCATCCAGTCCCCACCAATTTTGTCATCCCCCTTTATCTTGGATCCTTGAGACCAAATTAAGGCAGAAAATGCATTTATTCATAAAGCAGGTTAATTTAGTCCAAAAACTGTACTATCCTGGTTTTTGTTCTGGACTCCTGGTTATGAGACCTGTAACAGAACGCAGCAAAACTGAATAGTTATAATTACTGCCCCAAACTTCAAAAATTGAAAAAATTAATCTCTCTGTGTGGCTTGATGAATATATAATCAGTGTTGACCTGCCTGGTGTTTATTTCCATATACCTATACACAAGGTATATATCAAACAACTTGGATTTGAGATTAACTGCACAACCAGCAGACATGGAGACAGGATTAAGTGTCCAAACGGAGTAGATGTCCACTTGGTCTAATGCAAGTCTGTAATGTATTTTATTGAAGCTGTATTGGGTTTTATGACACCTGCCAGTGAGTTTATCATATTCATTCCATGCGTTGATACAGTAAACAAACAGATGGACAAAACCAAAATGCCTGTTCACTGCAGCGGTGGACCTGTTATAGCTCAACCACCATTACATGTGCCCTCTACAAATGTCATTTCAGGCACAGTAGCACCATATCTCTGGTTGTTTAGAGCCCTATATTATGACCTTTACTAAAGTGAAGCAATCCCTGCTGCAGTTGCAAGACAAGGATTGGCTGGTGACAGGAATTTTGAAACCCACAACTGGAAATCAGCTGTTCAGATTGAAGTTGTTTCACAAGAGGTTTTTACCAAAATATTTGTGAACTCTAGTTGGTCTGAAGTGAAAAGTTTGCCAATTGAAAATGTAATAAGGCTGCTGAAAATCATGTAATGAGTACTGACATTCAGTCATATTGGTGATAGATTTTAACTAGAACACTTGTTATGATATCCAGGCCTGACATCCGATGTAGCCAATTTAAAAATCCTGTTTTCACTTGAGAATGTCAGACATGGCCTCCCTCAACACACTCCAGTTAAATGTGGGGAAAAAATGGCCTTAACTTGAATTCCTATAAACTCTCTTTGGACAATAGAACATTTCCTTGAAAGGGAATCATCTTTAATAAAACCAGAGATACTATATACAAGGCCAGAATAACAATAAGACAAGTAAGTGCTGTATTGCAAGCTTACATTTATTAGTTAACCAAGGTGAATAGTATCAGACCCACATGGAGCTCTTGTTCAATTTACTTGTCAATGAAAAACAGAAATTCAGCAATATTTCAAAACTTGATCGTGTATCACAGTTGATATTTAATCTCCAAGGTCAAATTCACTGTTCAGTTCTTACCTGCACTCTTACTCTTTTCCTTATGGCCTTCAAGACAGAGCAATAAAACTTTGTTAAATTCTATTTTTCTCCAGTAACTCTACAGTTGCCATGTGGGTCACAGTCATACCCCAGTGTATGCATTTATATTGGTGAACTAAACAGTAGATCGAAAACAGATTCACTGGCTTTGCAGTTTTATATGAATATCTGTTCTTACTATAAATCATTGAACAGAACTGGAAATGTTTGTTTTCGTTTAGTGACTCTTTAGACATGTTAATGCATATCATTGCCAATAATATCCTACATATTTTTCTTGCAGTGCCATTTTTCCATTAAGAAGGCAGCAATACTTCTAGGTATTGGTACAGATTATGTCTACACTGTCAAAACTGATGCGAGAGGCTGTATGATACCTGAAGATCTTGACAAAAGGATTGAAGAGGCCTATGACAATGTAAGTACTTCTTTGCTTTTTCTTTTTCATTTTTATGCAGAATAAGGTAATAAAAACTATGTAATGGAAGTTTTGATATTATAGCAATACATTTAAAATGTGAACATGATGTAAAGAAAAGGGTCTAGCATTTTCTTGATGTACATGTATATTATCTGTGTAAAAACTTTACAATTTTTTTCACTGCCAATATTGTCATTGTTCCTTGCATAATTTTAAGTCTGTATTGAACTTGTTGTTCATTAGAGCTCACTGTTGCAAGAGTCTCTGCATACAGGACCTACAGTTGCTGTTCCTAAACTTCAGTTTAAAAAATGTGTTTCATGGATTTTACCTCATCTGGTCATAAGGACAAGTGAGCTCATGTTATTGCCCAATGTCGCTAAACCACTCTGGGGTCCATATTTCTGATCCAGTTTCAGTTGAGCTTGGAATATAGGTTTATATCAAAATTTAAGACAAGTTTGATAGATACATTCATGTTGATAGAGTTGTCTTGGTTACCTTGTTACTACTCTGGAATTCTTGTTTCTGATCAGATTTTGATCAAGCTTGGAATATATGCCTTAGTCATTATGGTTTCAAATGAGCAAGACCCACAAATATTAATAAGGTGACCAGGCATCAGATTGGCTGAGCTTGTTACCACTCTGTAGGCTGATTGGCTGAGCTTGTTACCACTCTGCAGGCTGATTGGCTGAGCTTGTTACCACTCTGTAGGATGATTGGCTGAGCTTGTTACCACTCTGTAGGCCACATTTCTGATCAAATGTTGAACATATTCACAAGATCACTATTTCAAAGACTTGCCTTTATTGAATACCGCTACATCTGACGAGTTGGGTAAAAACATCCTTTAAATTGTGCTATTGTTTCATACTATTACATTGTATGTATTTGATTAACGGAAAAATAAATTCTGCAACCAGATGTACTGGCTGACCATGGAAAGAGGCTGTTCAGTGACCTCAGGAATGTGCAATGGCTTATATACCTAAAATGGTGTTTTGTTAAAATGTTGCTGGTCAAAGGTTGTTAACAATCATGCTTTTACAATGTAAAAATGTAGTTCAAAGATACTTTGGTTCACACTGTCATTAAGTCATCATGATGTTTAATGAGCAATACAAGCCAGTTCTTTTCAATTTTGGATTATTTCTAGAGTTGCAACATTTCAGTATGCAAATTGTACATAGCCAAGAAAATAATTAACTGAAATATCTTGGCACAGTTTGTTGTACAAGTAGAGATGTAGAAATATATCATTTTATTCAAAATGGTTCCATTTGCAGTTACTGGTGTATAAATATTTACTTACAGTAAGTTAAACTAAGTAGTTCACACATGTAAACATTGCAGCCTTAAAGTTGAAGCTAGAGAAACTATATACAATAAAAATAGAAAATAAATTTTAAAAATAAAAAGTTTTAAGTAAAATAATATTTTAAATACACTGTTGCTAATGAATTTATTGTATTGAGAAAAAAGTTTGGGTAATTATAGTTTGTGAGTTTCTGATGCACACCATTAATTTCACTGCCAAACAATTTTAAAGAAACAAACATCTTAAAATTGTATATTTATATTAAAATACCAGACTATTGGATGCTTTTATGTTCAATATATGTTCATTATTACATGTCGCTGGTTGCACATTTTAGATTTATATTTGGGTATTTTGAGCTTTTTCTCATTTTTGGAGTAATAGTGTCCTAAAATTTGTCTTCAAAACCATTTTAAAAGCTAAAGTTATACATGGGGTATTTTTTATCTTTTTGCTTAGGGCTTGGAACCCTTCTTTGTCAATGCTACAGCTGGTACGACGGTCAGGGGAGCCTATGACCCAATTGACAAAATAGCTGATGTATGCAAGAAACACCGTCTTTGGCTTCATGTAGATGGGGCCTGGGGTGGAAGTGCCCTTATGTCAAGGACATACAGGCACTATCTCAAAGGGATCGAACGGTGAGTTCTTTTTGTCAGCCTATATTTACTCTAAGGCTGTTTAACTGATTATTATCTCCAGAAAGGTTAAGGTATGGCAAAGTTTGCATCAGTCTCTTCAAGGAACTTGTTTTACTTTTGTCATGTGCTTTTCATTTTCATGATTTTCTTCATTTTTCAATATTTGATGTATGTAATGTCTAAATTTAACAGTTGTAATTATGACTGCAACTTGTAAAGTTTATTATAGTGCTCAATTATTTACTGCATTGTAATGTAACTGTTCTTTGTGTGAGATGATGTCATATATACATGTCATTTCTGCTTCTTACAGTAGCAGATAATTTACATTGTTCAGAAGATCAAATGTAAGAAGTAAGTTTCTCCATCCCCTGCCCAAAACTCTGAATTAATTGTGGGACATTTATGACTCGGGCAGCAACATTGGCACATGCTAAGAGTAAGTAATAACAATGTTAAGTGGGAAAATGGTGATCAGGAAAAGAAACATATTGGAAAAAAGGGCAAGTTCATAAAACTGGTAAAAGAAATGAGGACTTTTCATTTGCCCCAGACTTAAACTCTTGTATTCAAAATCCCACAGAAAAGTTGTTCCTGTGCATGCTTTCCAATTCACTACTGTCCTAGTTTTTAGGTAGCAAGTTTTAGGATCAGCAAAGAAGTTGAATTCGCATTTTGTTTCTCTCTAGTGCTGACTCGATGACATGGGACCCTCACAAGCTGATGGGAGCTCCATTGCAATGTGCAGTAATCCTAACACGGCACAAGGTATGGAAATGAATGCGACTTTGTGTTAATGAATGGGACTTTTTGTCAAATGTCTGCTTATAAAGGACTTTCTTGTTGCTGTTGTTGTTGTTGTAAGGTTTAATACCATTTTTCAGAACAAGATAGGCTGGCTATACATGGCAGCCAGTATAAATGGTGGAGTCGTAACCTGGGAAAACCCAGGAAAGAACCAATGACACACAAGAAGCTACTGGCAAGCTTTCTCATATACCCACATT
>QKMX01228648.1:7000-17261 GCA_003401595.1 Venustaconcha ellipsiformis | reverse complement strand
TATATATATATATATGAATATGATACCGCCTGGATCTGTTTCTAAGACCCATATATGAATGGTCAAAAGTAAAGTTACCCATATATGAATGTAGATAGCATAACAATATGGAACAGGACATTGTGATGTTATTTGTTATTGAAAGATAACCACAGACGGCGTTCTATGCTATTTACTAAATAAAAGACACAAGTTCAGTGGAAAGAAGAGAAAAGACTGCCTCGGAAGTTTTGTTTCCATGCAACGAGAACCCTAGTCAAAATGTGGCATAAACCAGCTGTTCGTGTATATCAGTTCTAATCCAGTGCGGAAAATTTTAATACGTGTACAGTCAAGTGATATTGCAAAGCTAATTATGGATTACACTACATGTGCCACATGTGTATTTTTACATTGAATGTGACCCGATGACCGCATTTCTAAACACACCTTGAGTCAGTCATGAGGTTTTGAATATCTTCCCGAAAATGTGAAATATCCGATTTTACTGGTTGCTACTGCTTTGCTTTCATCTGAGTCGGGCAATTGTATCAGGATTTCAAACTGTCATTCGGAAAGGCTCCGATAATGATGGGAATTAATTTAGCATATTATGCTGTACGTCTCCATTTTCAGTTACTACTTTGTATGAAGGAAGTGTAAAAGTCTCAGACGTAGCAATGCCTGAAGAAAACCGATATTTCACATACACTTTATTACTTACCTAAAGGTTTTCCACATTTATGGTTCTACGTCGACGATTATAGTTTCTAATTTCGAGTGTGCTTTTTTAAAGTTTTCCGATTTCTACAGTTTCATTAAAATGAAAATTTTTTTTAATACATTTTTTGGTGTCATTTGCAAGCAGTGTTTAAAATTCTCTTCTCACTAATAATTAGACATGGCTGCATACATTTGGTAATAGTTTTACGCCATATGCCAAAATTTGTAAAGAATCGTTTGCTTTTTTCAAGCATTATTTTAACTTTTGAACATATCTATTTGCACGACGATTACTCTGGATATTTTAGACTACTTCCGATATGCTTGAATCCAAAATTTATCGCAAACTCTTTGATTATTCCGGCTATTTACTGCAGGCTATTATCTGAACTTAATAATTATGATATATTGTCTTTCGCAACGATTGTTTTGTGATGATGGATAATTGCTTCTGAAATTGTGACTTACAATTTCGATAGTTCGATATATCATGAAAAAAAGCAATCACCATAAATGTTTGAGAATTTAATTCAAACAAGCCTAAGGTGACTCTGCCAAGGTAGATTGGAAATTCATTTATCAATGGATCAGCTTGATCACACGAGAATAAACCAAGTGATCTAGCTGCGTACTCCGTTCTTTGCACCAAACTGGCGTTTTGAAGCGTTCAACAGCATTTAAGTATTCCTTGGTGACCATCGTGAATTCTCTCTAGGATTTCTTTTTGACGTGATTCTGGTACGACCAGACATGTATCATTTATCAAGAGACCATTTTGAACTGTAAATTCACCGCTTCTTTCTTAGTACGATGAAAGTTTTCCGTCAATAGCAGATTCATATGTCCGTACCATTTGTCATAATTGTAATCATTGAATGCAGATCGAATCATTTCGATAGGCAGATTTCATATGCTCCAGCTGATCAGTTGATATGGGCAAATTACAAATCAAAATTAATACACGCATCAGTTACCGCCTGCAGTTCTGTTACCCTCAGATTGATAACTTGCAGGAGTTCTATATAGATTACGAGATTTGAGCCAGCAAAATTAATTATACAAAGTTGAATCTCATCTAACGCTTTCTAATGCATTGTATCCTAGAGGACAACTCTCTTATATTTTTGTGCCCCTTAGTGCTACTAATGGATTGTGGTCAGTTTCAAGTTTCAGTTGTGACCCAATCAAATGCTAACCGATGCGTTCACATTAGCAAGCGATTGTAAGGGCCTCCTCTGACAGGTTTATATGACAAAAGCTTGGTTAAAAAACTTTGTACCGGCTAGTTTTGCAATGGATTCTTGAACTGATAGTATAAGTGTTTCTCATTTTTAACTGATTCTCTCAATTCGAATGTGCGAACTGCTGTCCTTAACAGAAAAGATGTTTCATTCTAGAACCTTTCCTCACTCTATTGGCATTCTGCTATTTGTGCTGGACTTGATCCCGATAATGATTTTTTTTCTCCACATTTCTCGCATTCTTTCTGCTGACATTATTCTGCTCAACTTTTTGGGATTTTAGGTTTATAAAATTGTACTACATCTATTACCGTCATTTGCTCTATATTTGCTTGTAGAACTGATTCTTGCTTTTCACAGCCTCATTTTGTCGTGACTGACTAACAACATAGTGCATAGTTAGCTTTGAATTTTTCTGTACTTTTTCCGATAGTTGGGATCTTGCTATCCAAATACTGGTCGATCTCGGATCATTTATTCATGCAGTTGACACACATTTCAATTATCTGCTAACTCATAGATAGCTGTAACATAGTTTATACTGTTTATCTCTCCTCCTGCTTTCTTTCATTAAACATTACCTTTTAGAAAATTACATGGAATGAAATATCCCTCAAATCTATCTGTCTCGAGTCTCCACTTCTTTCAATCTTCCTCTGTCAGTTTGAACGAAAACAAAATGTCATCAGCCTCACTTCCTATGGAGCCAATCATGGTATTAGTTGGAATTTCGGCCGCTTTTGCACTACGTCCTGATCCTAGACGAAAGCATTCAAAGAACTGAAGCCACTTTTCCCAAGCACAGCTCTCGAAAATCAAATTTGTCCGAATTTGTAAATAAAATGAAGACTTTTTCAATTCGGATAATTTCAATCCATGCCAACCTAATTGTTATGAGGCGTTCTATAGTAGGTATTACACAAAAGACAGTAGTACAGTCAGGAAGTGGAGAAAATACTGTTTTCAAAGTGTTTTTCCCATGGTAATTATATACTAGAAAACATATAACCCAAACCAACTATTTATGTTCATGAGTTATAATCCAGTGTGGAAAATATGATTACTTTTACAGACAATTGCAAAGCTAATTAGATTAATTCTTATACTACAGACATTACACATATGGATTTTGGATCATGGGAAATCATTACTAATGGGCTAATAATATCATAGACTGAATGATCTAAAGGCCAAAACATGACGTCTTAGCACTGTAATAGTACATCAGTTAAGCAAGCAATTTAATTTGACTGGGAACATCTGCTGTCAACAGTCAACGTTTGATGTTAAACAATCTGATTTGTGATAAATAATTCAGTCTCGCAGCTATCTCATAGATTGTTGAAGATGATTACCATTACCTTTAATACCATTCTATATTTATATATACATGATTATTTTCGCGGGAACTGATCTATGTGAAAGAAATATCGTGATAAATGTGAAGGAAATATTGTGTTTATTTAGAACGCAAATACGATACTCGGTTCTCGTAAGCATTAGCTTTAGATTGTCGACTCGGTAAACATCTTTCGAAAACATTTGGTTGTGCCTAATGTCATTATATACCATATGTACAATTGCATTGCTTACTGCAATATTTGATGATGAAATAGCCACTATGTTTTCGTGCGCGCTTGACATAATGTCTTTATTCTGTTTAAATCCTCAGGTCTCTGTGAAATCAGGAGAGTCAAGAGTTATGCCTTGAAGAGAAGGCATATTTTGATTGTGCAAGAAAGAGGTTTTTTTTACATCCTTAGAGCATGAGATGTGTATTTTCATAGATGACAGCATTAGAATTTGATCTACTTTTTATATAATAATTTATTCTCTGGAAAACTACACAAATGGCTTAAAAACAAGACATTATGTGGCTATTCATTCCAAATTGCAACAGTACAAATAGTGGTTTAACGTGAAATTTTGGACATTTGTGTAAAGAATTCATATGATATCATCATCATCATCATCATCATCATCCATCTTGGAACCTCGTAGAATTTTAATCTTGATTCAGTTAGGACTATTTATTGATGGGACTCCTATTTCTTTACAATTGTAAGATAAATATTTGGATTTTCTTCGCAAATCGTAAGTCCTCTTTCATATATTTAACTTTTCACTGTGTTTCTAGGAAAATAAATTACTTACAAAGTTTTTTGTCTTACTCGTTTATTTTATTACTTTTAAAAGAACTATTAAAACTATTAACTATTGCAATTGGAGGTTCTTCTGGGATAAATGAATCTTGCTGATATATGAATATGGCTTAAAATTGAAATTCCCCTTGTTTTAATTCCCTAGTTCTATTTCTCATTTTGCATGACATCTTTAGTGAAAGCAGCAGGAATTCATTCACAGTTTCATCAACAGAAATTGCGAAAGTGGAAATCAATCTAACAGTGTTGGTATTAGAGTAAAGACATGTTCATTTTCAGACAGAACGGACTAATGGAAAAGAAAATGGAAGTAATGGAGTTACAATTGAAAGGAAAAAGGGAAGAAAGTCAATGGCAATCTGAAGATAGACAATGAAAAACTCTTACAATTTCAGAAAGAAAAACCAGAAATGCAGTTACAAAAAAGGAACAAAAGGAAATTTAAAAAAGAGAGATAAACAAAGGATATAAAACGCACACGATTTGGTGATTTCCTTCATAAATGTATAACTTCCAACCTGATTTTTGCCAGGGGTTTCCTAACAATATATACGCATTAGTTGTTCAGAACGAATGAAAGCTCTCAATGTAAACAAGCAGAGAGAAAGCTCATTATCTTTGTCTGGTTTGAGGAGCAACCCATTTAAAAAAATTAAGTTTAATATGTGCAACATATAGTTTTAATATTTCCAACACAAACGGAATAAATAAAAGAGACGAATTCTTATTTGCATGTGCTCAGAGATGTGAATCAAACATTTACAAATTATTTCGAATTCCTAAATTGGATAACATTATCAAAGCATAGACTTCCCCATGTAAATTTGGTGATCTTCTTACTAAAATTATTCAAATAGAATCCATGTTTCCTTTTAGCAAGTTTCTGCATTAGGAGACTCTATTTTGACAGACTTGGAATGATTACTAAACACTAAATACATTTTTGTACTACCTATGTAAAAAGTGTTAACATTACATGAATTTCTCAGAACGGTTGATTGGGTGAAATATCAAAATATCAAAACTTGTTGACACAGTTTACCATGATAAACATGTAATATTCCCTGGACATTATGCAACATGGTCTTGTGGTACACATCACACTGATTTAAAGAACACAATGCAGTTATATTTGCATCTCCTTTAAAGAAACCTTTACTTATTACTGTTACCTTGATGTTTTACATGATTAAGCCTATCCGATACCAAATAGGCAGCATAACTAATAATGGAAAAATGTCATAGAACTCCACTTCAATCATGCATATTATATTCATTTTCTAAACGTATTTCTTCATTTTTTCCATTTATATTTCAAACATTTAGACCTGAATTTCAATTAGAGAAGGGAATTCCCACATAACTTTTCTGTTGTAGAATAAAACCAATGGTACTAAAAAATCCAAATCACAGCACACGTGTATTGTGATATATGTCGTACTGGAAGTGAACTACCCATGCACTGTTAAGTAAATTATGTGATGTATACTTCAATTAAGAAATACTTACAATTTCTTGTACAATCGTTGTAGATGCCTCCTCAATAACAGGATTGTCTTCGTTACTCATTAGGTTGTCTGGAGATTGATGATCTACTGATGTAAAACGAAATCACCTTATTTTAATCAACACCCCCCACAACATTGAATCTGAATGAGGATAGTTATTAAAATTATTAGAAACCAAAGTACACATTAAAATAATTTTACGATTATAGTCTGGCAACAAAGAAACTTTGCTAAGTTATGCATTACATATGGTCATATTAATAATACTGTTTCCCAATCGAAATTTAAATTGAAATTTCAACGCTGAATGCAATCTCTAAAAATAACAAAGGGATGAAATCTTTAATAACAAAAAAGTTAAATGACTTAGCATCTTATATACATCGGTAAAAGCAAAGTTGTATTAAACCAAGAAACGAATGCAGCTTTTTAATTAAATAAGTAAATTTTATTAACTTTAGAAGTACCTACCCAGATCAACACGTTTGTTTAAAAAAACTAGTTCTACCTATGAAATAAAAATTATTTCTTTCTAAAAAAAAATCTTAAGATACATATTATTTTTTAAATAAGCAGCATAAACATTTAGGAGATATTATTTTTCATTAAATATTAAACTTATGAAAATTAAGATACCGGGAGCAGAACCTATATCCTGTGAGGCAGGATTAACAAGATTTGCACCAATCACAATAGTTCCTAATTTGCATCATATAACTTGATCTTTTCAAAGTTTGAACAATAAATTGGCTTGAAAAAATCAAGTTGAACACAAATCAAATGTACGGTAGCCAAGGGTAAAAGGTAGTGATTCTGAATAACATACGAAAAGAGACCCATTTTAACTTGCCTTGGCCTATCAGTAAGTGGAGAAAATTAATAAGCCGAAACCTAAGACGAGAATGATGCTATTACGATAATTTGGGCTGTGGATGTCATAGCCTTCGGACATATCCAAGGAATATATCTGAAGGATCAGAATCCATAAGCAAACAGTTGATACCACCTCTGGCTAAAGTCACACACTGCTTATTATCTTTAGTCAGGTAATGCTGTGCACGAAATTAGAGCTTGTTTTTCAGTCTATTTGTAAATAAGTCCACCATAAGCTTCCCTGATAGGCTAAACAAGGATTTGCAACTGATATATGTACAGACAACTCTGTTATAAAGTATATGTGTATTTTTTAAACTTGTTAACACAGCTTTAATAATTTTCAGTCTGATAGCTATGCCTAAAGTGTGCATTATATGGTGATGTCTAGCATTGGACATAATGACACAAACATGTAGCATGATGTCCAACACAGTCACATTATACTGACGAAAAGCTTACCAGTCATAATACTAACTTCATACTGCGGAATGCCAAGCTAGCAATGGGATGTTACCATTTTAATAATACTTTGGTATGACATGGCTTGGTTTTACACCCGTAACCTCTGGCATCCAAGGTTAACATTTGAACGACTTCGGCCACCGAAGCAGTCTATTCCGTTTGAACTACCTTGTATATATGGGACATAATGTCCGCAAGGATACTTGTCCCTTCTGAAACATGCCAAACACTGAATTTAATTAATTTGGACACAACCCTGCATACTTCCTTACTGAGACAAGAAACCTCAGGTACCTCTTTCTCAAGAGACCGTCGTGCAGTGACCATTAATTCGACAGGTAAACAACACTCATTTCCAAGTAATTTATATGGATGAGACTTTCCTGCAGGGCCAAATGACCCACGAAAAAATACTCCGTTGGTTTCAAATCAGCACCCACGAGAAATGAGTACCCCATCCTGGATTTGATGTGTGTTGCATAGATAGGACTGGACATTGGATAGGAGTGGACTTTGGAGACGTGCAGTGCAACTTAAGTAAGACTGATACAGGCTGAATTATAACCATTGAAGGGTTTGCCGATCCATAACAGGAGAAACTTGAGAGAACATACTGATCTTCCAATGGCTACCAGATGTGAAACAGCTTTAAAAGTTCCTAAAGAGAAAGGAAAAGGGCTGACAAAATGTATCATGGAATTTTGCTCAAAAATAAACCGAAAATGGGATTAATTTATGTTTCCGCATACAATGTTGAGTTTTAGACAATGGTTATTGCTAAATACTGAGTTAATTTTGTATCCATTGCTGGACTCATTTCTCTGGTTGTGGAATTTTACCACAAACAAGGTGCATAAGGAATACATTCTCATCTTCTTATCACAATATAAGTTGTGTCAGAAAGATGTCCAGGTTATGGGAGCAATCCTCAAATGCAAAGCATATATGAAACATAATTTACTGGTTTTTTTTCTTAATATCTGTTGTATGTGGTAGACTTGCTTTTGTTCGATGCTTAAAAATGAATTATGAACTTTCCATACAGTATAGTCTGTCATATAATTTCATGATATCAAATAATACTATTGTCTCTTTCAAGTTAGTCATTTTTACAACTTATCATACAAAATGAATTAAGTTATATCAAATAAAAAGAAAATCTATTATTCCGCCCACATTGTAAAAATTTTATTATGGTAAGTGGGTCATTGCAAACTAGTTTGTTTGGCTATTTTCAGTTTGTGTTTGGTCCTTGTGAATTTAGATTATGCATAAAATAGAAAACAAACATCCTACAATTAATTTAACTTTGATTACATTTCCCGTTGGCCAGGAGTATCATCAAAATTGATGGATGCTGAGACCTGGTAAAGCAATGAAACGCAGTAGACTGCCATACAAAGTCTCAGATTGTATTGGAGCATTCATAAGAAGGTCACAATGTTTTTTCCAATTCTGAGCAAAGTACATACTCTATCACTTCAGGGTGTTCTCAAGAGGGCGTGGGCGATAGTGTACCACTACCGAATGATGTAATTTCTAAGAAAGTGGACACTGTGTTACTCTCTCTCCCAACACCTGCCTGTCAAAATATGATCATATGACCTGTCATAGCTGAAAACAGCTACAGCAAATTATCTAGCAACAAAGAACACTTGTCGTCTATGCTCCATAACAGGATCATATGGAAATAATCAACTGCACTTAGGGCAATATTGTATCGCTTCCTTTCTGCCCTCAATTATAGGCCTCGCTGTGGAGAAATAAAAAGGAGCAAGTGTATAGGAAAACCAAAACAATGTCCGACATCAAATATATCAGCTGATACAACAGTTTTGTGCTTATGTGTTTGTTGTAACTTTTCGTTTGCCTTAATCATTACATCATGTTGTCATGTGTAGAGAAAAGAGTGAAGATAAAATGATATGTCAATCTTAACATCAATAATTCATTTTCCATAGAAAACAATGTTAAAATATAAATATTACAGCTTGTGAAAATAATCCAAAACTTATTCCTGTAATTGAAAAATATAAGTCCTATAACTAAACAATTCTAATTCAATCCAGGTACGAATCTCGATGAAGTTTCAATATGAAAAGCGATGACATTAGATGAGATAATACTGATAACAACAGTTCATCGTTAAATTTCGTGAATCAAGAATCTTATTCCGGCATTATAATTCCCAATAATTTCCGCTGAATATCTTACATAAGGTAATTTTACGACTAAATTAATTTAATACCAAATGGCTGTTTTACTCTTCGATTTCAGAACACACTTTGTTTTCATTCCATGTTCTCTACATTAAGTACATGTAGTAGCACACAATTGTTCATCCAGTGTTTCACTAATTGCATACAGATAACATTCAATTATACAAATCTCCCTACCCAACTGAAGTTGTGGCTATCATCTACGGTAGAGCAATGTACAGTCATTGATAGCAAATGCAGATGAATTATGATGCAACTGAAGCCATCCTGATTATCACACAAACACTTACTCATTTACCACAAACAAAAGTATATAATAACAACATAAAATCCACACGGTCGGTACAAACCTTAGGTGTCAGGCTGGACAGTACTTTCTTACTCCACCAACATGTAATGACCACAATCATTATTGCATACTGACCTACTCATGTGTAAACTACTTCTAGAAACATGGTCTTATCATCCAACACAAATATTCTAATAGTTACCAGCATTCAAGTAAATCCATATAATGTTCTTTTGCGTACAAGGGTCAAGCTATCTGGATACAAATGCCTATTGATCTTAAACACAAAGACAATGATTTTTCGAGGATCAATTTAGCCTATAAACTTGTAATAGTTATTATCTTCAGGCTGGGGGCATTAACCAGTTTCAATTAAAGACTTGCCTGTTTAATGATTTAAGCCAGAGACAGGTGCAATGTTAATGTGAGATCACAGCAGTAAACTATCCAGAGTCTATTTAAAATCAGAGAATAATTTTGGAAATTTTACTCCATTTGAAAGAAAAATAATCATTTAATTATATTTTCAAGAATAGCTATTAATAAAGGGGGAATTTAGGATTTGTACTCATAAAACTGATTAGTGTAAGGGAGGCAGGACGTGACTCCGAAACATACGAATGTTTTCATCAGTTGGTCTAGAGGGACAAATGTTGGAAAATAAGGGACATGAAAAGAAAACTTCTAACTTCATGAAAAGGAAATAGTAACACATACACCTCAGTGCATACTGGACAAAATATATTTTCACCGAAGACGCTAGTGAGAGAGAGAGAGAGAGAGAGAGAGAGAGGGAGAGAGA
>QKMX01227795.1:0-10488 GCA_003401595.1 Venustaconcha ellipsiformis | reverse complement strand
TATATATATATATATATATATTGCATGCATGAAAATAAATACAAAATATTGGGAATTATTAAATTTCGATACTTGCGTCTAAAATTATCGACGTAGATGTCAAATACACACACAAATATTTACAATCTTGGCGTATGCTATGGAAATACAGACTGATTCTCTGTATTGAACGCCAGACCAGATATAACAGATTAAAGGCGTATGTAACAAATAAAATATATTTTACTTACCTATATATCCAAAGAGGATGGCTGCAGAATTCGATAAAACGTCATTCATGTGATCTTTTGCTAGAGCCTGTATGATTGGGTGATGGATTCTGCGGCACAAAAGGTGGAGCACCAATTTAATGACTGGAAAATTGAAGACAAACTTCATGAATAGATGTTAAATTGGAGTTTTTCCTCATCCGCCTCAGACTCAAAACCCCTCCATTAGTCATTCATGTCCCCATATATCCTAGCTGTTGATAACTTTGCTCATGACATAATAGCCTGAGAGGCTGGGTCACATCGGTGGGGGTTGGATTATGTTTTCAATTAGATACGTGTGCACGTATGTAAATAGAAATACACTTGCAAAGCAACCTGTCTTGGAATCCCAAGCCCTGTGGCAGACGCTAGTATTTTGAGCAGTTTCACACACACACACACATACACACACACAAACAAACAAACAAACACAAACACACACACAAACACACTCACACAAGCGCAAATATTGCGCGATGGCCTGAAATGCGGCATTGGGGTGAAATCATGACACATAATTTGTCAGCCCGTGGGTCAGTTCGGGAGTACTATCGGGCGCGTAGGGAGAGATGAAAGGTGGCTATGTTCACCCAGACTCCAAACGATACAGAGCCCGCAAAAGAAGTGGATGAGTTACTCGCCAGCATCAAAGTAATCGCAGCCTCTTACCATGCCAAAATACTGAAAATCAAACTCACCCTCGAGAAGTCATTTTCAACTGAACAAAAGTATTGCCCACTCCTAGCATAAGCATGCCTACAATTTTACAACTAAGAGAACTAGCCTAGCAGCATGGTATCCGCATAACAAGCCGCACGAGCAAAGCAGACGGCTTAGAATTGCTTCAGCCCATCATGGAGTGATTTCCACTAACACCACCAGCACCAACGTAAAAAATACGACAATTTGCGCACGAGCACCGCATTTCATTCCCAGAGTGACACGAGAAGCCTAGATCCTTGCATTAATAGAGTCGTATGAACACAACCATCATCCCTGTTCAGGATGAAAAACGTAAACAACGCGTCTCCCGCGCTTTGGTGACCGAGGAAGTTGAAGACATTTGTGCAGGATCACAGCAATCGCAAGTGCTTGAGTTTGACCTGTACGAGCGTAGCCGATTTAAGAAATTAAGTGGCCACTATCCTACCCACATACCCACCGGTAGGGATGTTCGACAGCTGCTGTCTAATCTGATACCCATGATTGTGTCGTTGATAAAAGGCTTTGACCGGAACGGGCTTAAAGTGGACGTTGTTCTTTACGCTCGCCACGTTATGCCGCTTAGTCACGCTGAACCACTAGAGATGAAACTTGGCAGAAATGATTATCGAGAAACAGAAGAAATTCACAAACTCGGGCTTGGGGTGGACTATCGAAAGATGTAGCAAGATCGAGATCCACCTCTTGCCGTACCACATTTCATGGATCCATTAACAAAGCGACACCCAAGTGGGTCCCACCCCTATCGGTTATAAACGTGAAGAATGACTACAACCGATTGTTTTGAGTGTGCAAGCCTATCGATGCTTTACCCAGTCACCGACAAGCATGCCAGGCCCCAAAAATACCTAGGCAAACTCTGCTTTGCCGACATTGAGTTTCCAGTTCAGGCAACCAGGACCATGCTAAACAAGTTTAAGGCCCTTAATCCAACGATCGTCATTAATGTCTTCGCATACAACAACAGCTTTTATCTGCTAGGTTATCTCCCCTTGGCCAAGACCGGTCGAATCCCCATCGATCTGCTGCTGCTAAGTTAAACGAAAGACATCGAGTCAGTCTCACATTGTTCATCAAGGACATTTGCCGGCTGAGTCACCGGAACAAGCATCACGGCAAGTAGTATCAGTGCAGTCGCTACATGCATGCATTTAACGCTCAAAATCTGCTTACCAACTACGAGTTTTATTGCAGTGGTATCTGCATTCAGCTTCAGCGCACCATTATGTCCGTCCCGACTAAGAAGACCCTTAAATTTAAGGCAGTAAAGCGTAAGATGAAGAACCCTCCATCATCTACGCGGATTTTGAGTGTCTAAATATGGCCGTGGAAGGCACCGAAGCTGACTAGTCAGTATATGTGACTGAATAGGTACCGTGCGTATTGTTATGGTTCGATGGTAAAAGTCAGAGCCACAGGTCCTACTTACTGATCAGTGTCATCCCCAATACATGACCTCGCGGCTGGATCAGCTGAAGTTTTGATTTGATTCTATTTAGGATTTTGTCCCTGGAAAGCTGTGAGCAACCTGACGTAGAAGACCTTCAAGATAGCTCGTCGATACTTCCCCATCAACACGGAACTACTGACCAATGAGGGGTGAATCCGTACGAGTACACGAGAGATAAGAACAAATTTGCCGAGAACCAGCTGCCACTGATCGAAGTGTTTTATTTTTCGCTGTCACGCAAAGGTATTTCCACCCCTAGCCACGTATACTCATAGAACGTCTGGTCTGTGTTTAAGTCAAAAACCCTCGACGACTATCACGAACTGAATCTGAGCACGACCGTACCGCTTCTCGCCGACTTGTTTGAAGCATTTCGCGACATTGCCATGCACGCGTACAAGCTCGACCCCGCTCACTTCTTTACAGCCTCAAAAATGGACTGGGACACATTGTTGACCCCCAGCTACATCATGTATCATAATACAAAATAATCTATATGGTTGAGCCATGATGCACCCACTGCCAATGTGTGGGTTTCGGTCGATCGATCCTGAGCATATCAATTTTCGCAAGAATGTACATTACCAAACCCCCACGGTGACCACTAATACTTCTTCGAGATGGACCTGGAATGTTCCGAGTCTTTGCACTAGATGCATATCAATTAACCACGGGTCCCAGAAGCGTTTTCGGTGTCCTGTTCTATGCTGTCACCGGATTGTGCTCGATCATGAACAAGTCCGGCTACAAGTACACCAAGATCCATCCAAGTCTCCAGTTCAAGCGCAGCTACGTACTACACGTCCATAGTCTTCAGCTGTAGCTGCGACTGGGCATGTGCGTGATCAAGATTCATCGGGTGCTCCCATTCATCAAGCAGGCTTAGATGGCCCCTTACATTCAGAGGAACATAGACCTGTCCACCAAGGCCACCAAAAACTTTCAAAAGGACTTCTGTTCACGAAGAATGCCGTGTTTTGAAGACCATCTGCGGTAAAGAATCCGTGTCCACCTCGTACGTGAATCGACCAAGCAGGACAAATTTCGTAAGCTCATTGCGAATCCCGTCTTTGAGTCTAAACAACATCTTGATGGTGGACTTATTGCCATTCACAGTAAAATATTTAAAGCTCAAGCTGACGAATCCCATTTATGTGGGATCGTCCGTGCTTCACTTGTCAAAGCTGCTCATGTGCGAGTTTTATTAAGACTATATCGAATCCATTTTACCAGGATCAGTTCAAGATTCTGTATAGCAACACATACTCGCTGTCGATGTACATCACTACCGATGACGTGTATGCTGACATGACACAGCCGAGCTCGGCCAACGAATTTGATAGCAGTGAATATCCGAAAGAACATGTGTTCTACTCCACCAAGAACAAAATTGTAGTGGGCAAGTTCAAACACGAATGTTCGGGTAAACTGATCGAAGCGTATGTGAGACTAAAATATGTATTGGATCGTGATCTTACCCATAAACATGAAAAGGGTTAAAAGGTGCTCAATGGGAGGTTGTGCAGAAAGATCTCAAGCACACACTGTATTTGGATGACATCAAATCCGTCATGAGTTTGTGCACACGGTAAATCTGAATTGATCCAAGAACCATCGTATGGGTGTATACCGATGCACCAAGGCTAGTTTGTCTTCGTTATATGCCAAGCAATGGATACTCTGAATGGTATCACTTACGCGTTTAGTCATCGTGCTATTGTGGATGATAATGTCAGCAAGTCTGTATCATCTGGAATGATTTGCTATTCCTCTCTTACAAATGCACAGCTGTAAGGTTTTGGTCCTCCAGTTGATGATGGCCCAAATCGGTAATTGGTTGGTTCTCTAGGAGTATCAATCAGTTGGGCAATGGTAAGTAAGTCGACGGACCATACCGGATCAGTGGCACGACGTTGTGGCCTATCGTGCTGGCTGTAAAATCCGTTTCTGAGTAATAGTGACAGCCTTATCGAATCGCATTCGCTGTTGATATGAGCAATGGAAGTTGGGCTACCCATTCCAAATGCCATTTTGTCTAATCAACAATTCCTGTGCATTCTGATGACAGATTTACCGATCTGCAAGTGTGATATTGAATCGTTTCACAATGGCCAGGTCACAATTGAAACTGACATGCCCGACACGTACTCGCACACAGTGTTTGGTTAACAACGAAACCACAGAACCGAGAAATTCTTTGCCTGTATACACTTGAAATAATCGTGGCCATGTGATTGGGTTGCGTGCATAAATGCACTCGAGTGCATCTGCGACACTAGAATAATGGCTGAACGTTAACGGCGCCGCTTCTTTGTACTGGATGGCCATATTGACAATGGTGAGCGCCTATTTGTAGGTGTGTAACGAACGCAATCGTCTGGAAGACATAAAAAAATGACTTGTACCACCTTTGGTGCTTGTTCACTGAACCAACTCCGTGACATCTTTCTTGGTACGGACAAATATATTTTACATAGCGCTTGGCTGCACTGACTAACACTTCCACGACGGCGTCATGTCTCAAATCCCCACACCTTATGTAGTATACGTTAGATGTGTGGCTCCCTGCGTCCATTGTTTTCACTGGTTTATTTTTTGTTTCTATTTAGACCCACTTAAGGTAATCTTGTATTTTATGCCTCCTTTGATGACCCATCCAGCGATTTGTTCTCCCAGTGATGAATTAATGGCATTCACATTATGGATGAGATCCACGTCGGTACATTGACGTCCACCGATATCATTGGATGCTTGGTATGCAAGGTCATGTCGGTAATAGATCGTATCCACGCAATTAATAGGTGTTTCATTGGTTCGTTATGAGAATCGAGTCATATATCCAGGAGAGTACCAGGCCCAGGCCCACAGTAATTGTAGCCAGGACGATGATTTTCAACCGGATATTTACTTCGCAGTTCCCCTGGTAACTTTGCTAATGCAGCCTCTATATCACTGCCTCTAGTGTCTTTTAAAACTGGAGCCTACAAACGTGACCTTCTTTGCTCCACGTCGAGCACAAGTCCCAGTAACAGTTGCTCGTCCGTTATGTTGTTATAAGGACAGACAATTATTAAATGACGTCTCGCAAAAGAAAATTGAAAGTCAGCGATTTCTCCGGAAAAACAACACCTAAAGATTTCAAGCATGGTGACAGACCTTGCTTCCATACTCGGTTCGTGCATTGGTCATTGGTCCTGCTTGCTTAGTAAAACCCAACTGTTGTTGAAGATGGTTTTACAATGGTTAACCTGTGATCGGCTGTACGTGATTGTACCGTCAGCAGATGATCAGCCGTGTTATAATGTGCTCAAAGACGTTAAAAATGCTTATAGAAATGATACAATACTAGACTCGATTTTTTTCCACATCGGCGTCGCCCCTACCATCAAACATTTGGATGCAAATAAAAACAATCTGATAGTATACGATGATATTATGCTCTAAAATCAAGCCAATCCCGCACAAATATTTTCACAAGGCAGACACATAAACTCGAACATCATTTAACTCAGCGATACGTCCATGTTCCCAAAGTGATTCCTGACAATTTTAACATGATGATGATATATCGTGATATTGACGCGCATGGGCTTGGAAATATCCATAGGATATGCTTGCGTGGATTACTTCGATCCTGTATAGTTTTCTCACGATTTATTTGACTGGTTTACTAGCAAATTTTGTGCCTCAAACGCGTAAGTGTCAATGTAACAAACAATCTTATAATATAAAAAATGTCCGGCAGCAATACCATCGAATCGTACGGAAGACCACGCCATATAACCGATCAGCAATATGTAGCATTGCTTCAAAATGTAACAGAAGCCCGCAAAATGTCAAACATATGTTAGAAAATCGCGACAGTCTGCGCAAGAAGATCTAACAGCCGTGGTTTGAAGAAAAAATTTGCGCTGCTCAGTAAGTCCAACAAATAAATTGCTGATGTACCGAGGATATTAAAAATGCCACCAGAGCAACCGCGTAGCATGTGTTAGCGCTTACGGGAACAGAAGAAGCCTTTGGTCCCGTTCTTAAAATAGCCAAGCGCACCAAGGATATCATGAAAGCCACAAGAGCAACTGCAGAGATGATCGCGCCTTTACCAAATTCAAAGAAAACGTTGAAGAACTTGGAGAGTCCCAGAGTATACTCTCCAAAGGTACTCACACAATTAACGAGGTCGTGAAGAAGGCACTTGCCAAAATACCAAACAAGCCATCCGAGTGATGAATACACCTACTTAACGAAGTAACCCGCTAGACGATCTTCAAAAAGCATGTAGAGATTTACAGATCTCACAACTGGAAAGAGTACATGATCAAAGTGCCAGCAAAGACACGTGATAAATACATGAGTATGGAATGGCTTAAAATATAATTCAGGACGTTTACTGGATAGAAACAAGGTGCTGACCCTCGGGGGGGTGGGGTGAATTAGTGCAAGTGCATTTATGGACGGAAAAACCGAAGAAGGCAGAGCGTTAAAGAGAGAATTTTTCCAAATGCGACCACTAAGATGAAGTTCTTCAGCCAATTTCTGAACATACAGAAGAATAGAAACATGCATCTGAACCTACACCTGCTCTTGCACCTGCTCAATAATAAAACAAATATTCCTAATTTTTCTCACAGAAAGAATAAAATGAGTTGATAAACAACTAGAAAAGTGGGAAAATTCTGAACGTCTTAGTCAACAACCCAAAAACGGAATCAATCTAACCCAACCTACATCGAAGAAACAACGTAAACGTGAACGTATATCACCAGAAGAGAAATATTTTCAGAAATTTATGAACTGGCCTGCACGACGCCATAAACCCAACTTTATCTCGAAGACAAAGGTCTTAGTGTGGCATAGATAACAATGTAAAAGGTGACAAGAAGTTAAAAAGAATATAAAAAATATAAAAAGAATATGAAAAATAACATGAATTTTAGAATGAGGCAAATCGTCTACTCACAGTAAAAGAATAAAAAAATATTTCGCAAAAGAGCAGTATATTGGGAACAAATTTGAGAAATGGGTCAACCAAAACTATTCTAGACAGCTATTGATCACAACGGAAGAACGCAAGGAATGTTTTAATGAAGAAGTAGAAACGTTTATCGAATCTTATCCACCGCTAATAGAAAGAAGTAGTCCTCTTGGTAGTAGAGGACTGTGTGACCCTATTGACCTTGCGTATCTATTGGAAATACTCGTGAGATTAGTTCGTGCGAGCAATAATGCCCCCCCCCCAATTCATCAACAAGGCCAGAACGATTTGGAAGCGGCTGCTCTCCAACGATATCATAGACAGAGACACGTACAGTGCGCTGATGCATGAACTTGTTGAAAATATCCACGACATACACAACACCGATGATAAGTTCAGACACAGTGAGCGGGGAAACGCTTCTTGTGCTGCGTAAAATGTATACATCCGTTCAAAGGTGGTTGTAAATATAGCCCAGACCGTGACCTCGATGATGACCATCTCATCCACCAAACCAGAAGACTTTATTGTGACAATTCCGCACCTGTAGCCGCTGAAGACTCGCGCACACTTGAGATTGCTTGTGGCATATCATATCGCGGCTGACATTGTAAGAATTACCTCAACAAATCAGGTGAATGTAACGTATGACGATATCATTGGTAGTTACCAGATTCGACACAACACGCGTAGTCGTTCAGGGTTACATTATGTTTGGGTATTCACTCACGGTTTAACCAATTGACTTGATCTCGGTAACGCCTGCAGCACCTGTGTATAAGCTATGCCATAATAATCGGCTGACTCGTGATCTTTTTTCCCTGGTGGATCAAAACTTAGACGTGGTAGATCTGCAAGATAAACAATCACGATACATCTGTATATTAGATATTGGCTTGACATTTAATAACAATGTCAGGTAGTTTTTGCGTAGACGTGTGAAACACATTCGCATAGTTAATGAGAGAAAGCCATTACCTATTACAAAACTCAGCTCGGTGACAAGCGTGATAAAAGCCCTCCAATCTTTTGACGTCACACGCTTCACGCATCGCTAAGTAAGAGGCCATGCGGGTTGTGGGTTTTGTCAAATGTGCCTCTGTCGGTTGATTAAAAATACTGGGCTTTCTGACGACTCAACCGTATCGAGATCGAGTACGATGACTAATAACACGAGCAGCAAAGACGGTTCTGTTACTTTGCGTTCGACCGAATCAATGTCTCCTGCAATGAGTAAAATCATTAACTAAGCTGCTCAGTAGAGACTGTCAGATGCCGCGATTGCAAATCTGACGATGTTTAGTGGCTTTGCACGGTGTTAAAGCAAATCAAAAATGTATACAGTATGGCGCAGTTCAAAGATATTTTTGATTAAGTATTTGCCATGGGAGCTCCTATCTTAGTGGATCCAAGCAAGAGAGATTTTCACTATTACTCATTACCAGCCAGAGACTCCAATCAGTTTAAAATAGAATTTAAGTTCAATGCATGTTTTATCTTCCCTGTGAGGTACTTTTGGAAGTGGTGGGAAAGCTGGTACACAATATCAATACTAATCCCGATGCAAATGCCCGAGTAATAGATGTTAAAAATGGCATCATGACGGTGTTCAGCATCGATGGAAAGGAAATCTAAGCCACTCTGTACAATGCGGACGTGACCACGACGATTCTCAGATTCATCGATACAGCGATGGTTACGCGAAAACCGCTGGTCCGACCTTGGTTTTTGTCAAGGATGAAACTGATCACACAGATAATAGAGCAAATATTATCAGACGGCCTCGAAATATTACTGGTGATGCTGATGGAGCCGTAGAATTGTTATTGTTTCTTAATCCTGAGTTTGATCTTTGATTTGCACAATTGTGGGGTCACACTGAAACTGTCGGCAATAAAATTAGCTAGAAATGTCTCTGTGTGGCTGACTCAAATGCAGCTCGCTCAGCTAAATGCAGCAAAACACAAAACGCTTCTGTAACATTAAAAGTATCCAAGTAAGAGATATCATAGATGCATAAGACCGGTGGAATATTTCCATTCCTTGTAGCCATTCCAGCATTGTTGGCAACAGCGGCTTCAACGGTTGCAAAATCTGCAGCGTTATGAACTGTCCGAACTGCATTAGTAATGGCTTTGCAACCTAAACTGTGCAAAACATACTCTAAATTTGTTAGAATCAAGGAGATTTAATTCTTTAATTGACACGGAAAATATTATGGCTTTAATTTCAAGTTTGTTGTGTACTTTCTACGATTTCCCTAAAGAATGACGCATAATCTGACTCAGATGTTCTTACATCATATCAGGGTAAATCCTCGTGAGAAAATATGACTTCCATTTGTATATCATTTTTGTACTTGACTATATACTTTGCTTTCATTTATTTGTTCCTTTACCTCGACAGGCAACAATTAAATGGCATGTAGCAACATCTGGCGCTAGTAATGATACCCTACAATAGGGCTGAAATGGTGCATGCTTCTTCTTGCATTGACCGTCTTAATTCTGTGGCGTACCCAACTTAACTGCAAAAAAGAATAAGACAAAAGAAGAATAACAAGAGGAGGAAGGGAATAAGAAAAATAAAAATGTAGCGGTAAAGAGGAGGACAATATAACTGAAGACGATGAAAGAAGTACATCAAGAAAGAACAATTAAAAGAAAAAGAAAACGAAAGATGAAAACCAGAAAAATAATAAGTAAATAAGAAACATGGTAACAAGGAAAAGAAGGAGATAAGCTGAAACTGGTTGAAGGATGGCAAGCAGGATCCTCTATGAGACGACCTGGAAAGAAGAATATAAGGAAGAGAGGTATTATAGAGAGAATAAGAATAGACTGAGAAGGGTGAATAGAATCTAATGGACGTGTAACATACCAACAGTGGCAATAGATATTCCTATCGTTACGAAGTCCATATTGGGTGGCGACTCCGTCTTCTTGACGAAGCCTATGATCTTGGTGACGGATTCCTTAATGAGTTCTAAGGCGGTTATGCCCATCATCACAGCAAGGATGACAATTACTATCGGCTCCAGCTTTGTTCTACCTAGAATAATAATAATAATAATAATAATAATAATAATA
>QKMX01227636.1:5137-23449 GCA_003401595.1 Venustaconcha ellipsiformis | reverse complement strand
TACTGAAAACTAACTTACTGTTCAGCCTTATATCGAAATGTGACAGTCTTTACTATGTCTTTTTATGTGTAATAATGACAGCCAAATTTGATGTCTGATAAAAAATTACCTTTGTAGAAAATGGAGGTAAAATTGGCACAATTTTAAGACCACAATTCACCTTGGAAGTTAAAACAGCAGACACAATAAACTGGAATGATGTACTGATGACACTGTTTGGGAAAGGTATTTCAAATTGTTATGGATGGGAACAGGTGGAAATTTTGTTAAAACTGAGATAAAGAACTAGTGTTTTTACCCTTTGAGCCCAGTTATCTGTACCTCCAAAGAGGCAGCAGGACAGTTACGCTCAGCTATGCAGATAAAGAGATAGGCAGAAATAAGAAATGAATCAGTGGGATTTAACAATTATCCTTGTAGCCAGGTACTGCTCAAAATAATATACACTGTACTAAATGCATGGTTTCACTTCAAAGAAATATTGCAGTGTTGCAAACTAAGCATGGGATCGTGCGTCGGACAATTTTTTGTCCTACAAACCTTGACCCTGTGTACCCCAGTGAGTGGCTTTTCGTTATAGAAGTTTTAAAAATAAGCTATCAAGTGTTAATTTGTGGATGTTCATCAATGTTTCTATGCTGGTGCTAGCAATGGCTGAAGTCTAAAAGGTGATAAAACTAAGATTTAAATCAATAAAACACCATCTGGCAAGGTTTATGGCAGCTGGCCAAGTTGCAATGTAAAGTGTTTGATAGCATGATGTTTAAAGTATTTCTGAGAATAAATTAAGATTAAATAAGCTACATATATTCATGCAATATAAAGATGACATAAATGTATCATGTATAAATAATATACTTACATTGGGATTAAAGGCACTAACATTAACATTACAAGATCGTTCATTTCCTATAGGGTTTGGTAACTTCAGTAATGCACTAGTGCCATTTTTCATTTCCTGTAAAATACAAATAAATAAATAAATAAATACTATTAAATTTTATAAAATTACCTTTAAGATGAATTTTGTTTTAAATTAATTTTTTTAAACAAATAGTTACTGAAACATAATACATTTGGAAAAAATCCACTACCTAGCAAATCCAAAGGTCTATTTGAAGAGTTTGAGAATGTTAAAAAAAAAACACCAAAGGAGGAAGATTATGGAGGCATTCAAAGGAGACACATTTCTCTACTGGCAGCATCAGATGATTCTCCTCATAGGCTTTCAGAGTAGTGGACATTAATGTTCAAGCAATTCTGCCTACTACTTTATGGACAGAAATGTTTCCTCATGAAGGCTTGTTGATATGAGCCAAATGTGAAGGTAGGTATTTTTGGGTTGTGATAGAAAACCAGATGTGTGATTGTTTCAGCAGGCCTGCAGAAGACATCATTTCCCTGAGAATCTCTGTCATTAGAATCAGGTGATCAGTCTGATCCTGGATTTCTCCTACTTTATGAGAGCCATGAAACGCTTATGCATTAAGACTGTTCAAGTCTAAATAAAGGCACCAAAAGCCCTGATTTTGGATCTGGCAAGATGAAGGTTTGGGGCTGGTGGCCTGTCTTGTCACATCAAGGTCCAGAAGGGTTAATGCTGAACAGGTGCATGTGCAAACTGATTGATTCCATCTGGATGGCCTGAGATGCTGCTGACTTGAATGTAAATCTGTCAATGACACCACCTGAGAAAATCACAAACAAGGAAGAGTGATGTATAAAGAGCACTCTTGATAGGACAAAACTGTCTGCTTCTATGAAGGGAAGGAAATTGGCACCTAGCTAGTCACCCATGCAAAATTCTGATTTATGGCATTAGATAATGAAGTGATATGTATGCCATAATCCAAGTCCAGTCTTTTCACCTGCTACACTGAAACCTCATGTTAGCAAAGTTTTGGCCACATTGAGATATAAGATTATTTTGAGGGAGTCTCAAGAACAAGTGACCCAGAGGACAAAGCAACACCTAGACTACCCTACTCTTCGACTAGATGGAAGATAACACATGATCTTCAAAGCACATTCATTTGCAAGACACACTTGACTCTAGAAATTTTAACTCATCACTAAGATGAATCAAGTACTGACAGGAATGAGACTGTACTTATTGACTATAAATCCATGCAAGAGAGAAAAAATGGATTTCATTTGTTTGTACAAACGATTGTTAAATTTGTGCTTGTAGAAAATAATGTTAAGGCAATTTAATGTTAGGAAAGTAGATATGGCTCTAAATTGTGACTTGACCAGGTGCATGACTCTGGTGAACACTAAAGAACAGCGAACAAGCCCATAACTGGTAAACAAGAAAACCTCAGGAATTTCGTGGAAGATCTGTAAATGAAAATCAAGGTATGCATCTTGAAGATCTAAGCCGACCATAAAATCTCCCTCCTGAACAGCACTGAGAACTGACTGACTGCAGTAAGGAACCTGTCAGAAAAGAGAAAATAATGCTAAAATCTGTCCTTTACTCATTAAGCGCTTCGAAAAACTGGACCGTAGCCAAAGTTTTTGAAGATTGTTTCCCTGTTAGATGTAACTTAGAGAGTTTTTTCTAATTCCCTTGGTCCTTCTGGAAAAAGAAAGATGGGCTCTGATTGCTCGACTTGTGTGAAGCTTGTCTTTTTGAAGGATGTTTCCTGATCTCCTCCTATGTGGCCCTAAAACAGGAGACTGTAAGAAAAGTTGAGATCTGAACAGAGATGCCAACATGTTTGATGGGAAAAGTGGAGTTTAGGTTAGCTGAGAGTCCAGGGGATAGCTCCTTTGTTTGGGTTTTGGGAACTTGACCTTCAGAAACAGAAACAATTTTCAATTTTCATCTTGTTACCCTTACTTTAAAGTGATGTGATGTTCTGTGAAGAAAACTACAAAACCTGTATTGAAACTCACAGAACTAATGTTTCAACAATGTAACAAAACAAATCATTTTATTTTAAATGTAGAAGTCCAGTGGGAGAAACGAAAATATGAAGTAATAGTTTTCATATCGCTGACACAGAAGAGCTAAGAAAACAAAATAAATGCCAGATATTCAAATAAATTATCTGAATACTGAAAATGATGAACATTAACCTGAAATAAGATGCAAAATTGTAAAAATTAAGATGAAATAGTTAGAATATAAAATTAGGATAGTACTAGCTGGCTTATCCTACGATAAAGCAGACAAATGATATGCCAAATATGTGAATACAATGAGGACTGATAAAACAGCAGTTTGAAAAACTCCTAAAAAACCTCAAACTTGAAAAAAGGCAAGAAAAGGACAGATTCTGCAAGCTGTTACAAGACAGCAATCTGACTCTGCATGAGTAGAAGTAGCAAATGATGAGATTTTGTGCCAATCCAAGATAAGATCACTCATCTTACTTCCATTGTGGTAAACAGATATTTTTCTAAAACAAAGCCAAAAGAAGTGGTGGACATACTTCTTCAATGGGATGGTTGGATTTGTGAAGTAGTGGATGTTTTCCCAAATATTTTTAAACAAATACGGTTTGATGATAATGCTATTCTGTCCACAATTAACAACAAGAACTAGGACAAAACCAGGAAAAACTTTATGATTACAAGTTTGCAAACTAAAAACTGATACTGTCATGCCAAGAATGCTAATGAATTTATACCCATTTTGATAAATGCCCATTAAACTTATTTATACTAATGCATTTGATATTTCACAAAAATATTTATTAAGTTATTCTTTACATCATAAACCTGCAAATAAGAGAAAAGGCCAAAATAATAATATATTATTCTGCCTTTCTTTTACCTCCACAAAGCATGCTTAGGTTCCAAAAACAAACATGACTTTGGCATGGCTCATACAAAAACGGTGTGGTCCACTTTGCCACTGATCCTTAACAAGATTGCCATGAATGGCCTACACGTATAAAAATCCTCTCTGAGGGTCCAAGTAGGGCATGGTTAACTCAGTGATAATGACCTTTCTATGAGGTATGCGGTCTTAAACCAAACTTACTGTGCAGAAACTATTATTTTCTTATTTGACCATGACTTCTAACCTTTAGACCCCAGAATCTACAGAATTTTATATTACCCTAAGTACAAGCCATTCATGAACTTATATTACCCTAAGTGCAAGCCATACACAAACTATGGTCAAGGAACTTCCTCTATAAGAATATCTGTTCTGAAAATTTTCCTAAAGTCACAACACCCTTGACATATGGCCATTTGATCAGAAAATCAATATGCCCTTTCCATACCTTAAGTGTAATCCTTTCATAAACTTTCACCATGACACATGGTATAAAAAACCAAATCTATTATGCAAAACAAACCCTCCAATCACAGTGACCTTGACATCTGACCACAAAATCAACAAGCTTCTTTCTTACCCAACATGAATGCCATCCACAAACTTTTGTGATGATACATGGCTGACAATTGAAATCTTTGCATAGAAAACATATTCTTCTTTGCTGCGACCTTGAACTTCTGATCCTCAACACTGATAGGATTCTTCTTTAGCCACATGCAAAGCGCAAAGACTTCTCCAGGTATGTAATGTACAAATGTTCTTGTGTGGTGACCCTTTGTCTTTCTTTAGTATTGACCTTTGACTCCAAAAATCAAAATAGACTTTCACCTTACCCAACATGCAAGACATGCAAAGGTTGGTTCAGCTATACATGTGAAATACTTTTGTAGTGAAGAAGCAATTTTTTTCTTACAGTCAATGTGACCTAGATGTTTGACCTTTTCATCAATCCAACTACATGCCAACCACAAAGTTAAGTCAAGGTTTGATATGCAGAAATAATGTTATTGTGCAGAAACCAATTTACTTCTTTCAGTCACCATGACCATGACCTTTGACCTTTTGACCCTCAAAATGAATAGGGTTTGTCCTTACCCCAAATGCAAGCCATCCACAAAGTTCGGTCCAGGTAGAATGGATCTAGAGACAAAGTTAAAAAAATGTCATGGTATAAGATTATAGGGAATTATGTATGACAAAAATGGTGAATATATATTCATTTAAACACTTGATTAAACTTACTTTATTAAGAATGTTTTACTGCTTTGAATCAATATGGAAAAATATCTTGGCAATTTCCTCCACTTATGTCAACATGTTTTGTGCTAGGAGCAGGTTTTCAAAAATTATTATGGAAAAACTCCAATCATTTTGGATTAGATTTTTTGCAGCATTTGCTCAATTATCATATAAATCTGAAGCATGCATGCATAAAGAAACTCCAAGACAAATACGGAACGAACAAAACATTGAAAGAGAAGAAACAAGTATATTTATCAACATCGGTTGAGAAGAGAATATTGTACTTAAATAATTTTGTAAAGATGATGATTCTTGGGTTTCATATGAAAATTTTACAAACAGATTTGATGTTTAAGCATTAGTTGTTTTTTTTAAACTGAATTCTATTAAATCCTTAAGGATAAAACTAGTGCATCAATAAAGGTAAAAGTAGTTGGGAAAGTTGTATTTTGGTTAGACAGTATATAGAATGTTTGATTGTTACATCTATCATTCTTATATTATAGGTATTTACTTGCCTATATTAATGTCTCCATTCCGTACCATATAATTTATAAAACTCTGATCTGTACATACATTTTGCATATTTTTAGAGCCAAAAGCAATGAATGTCTTCCTTATTTCATTATTAATACATAATTATCATTTCTGATTGCGACTTACTGAGCATAAAAGAAAAGATATTAAACACTGACTGTTTTCTTCAATGTGTTTTGGTGGATGCCTAATCAAAAAAAGCATGTGTTTTACAGCCTAGAACCAAAGGGAAGATGGAAATCCTGTTTGGATTAATCTTTTCCAATGGAACATGGCAATGAATTATACAACTTTCTCTATTGGTGGAAAATAAAAATCTGAAAATGACTGAAGGCATTTTAACTATTGCTAAGACAGACTAATCTTGGAATCGTGACAATTTTTTGCACATCAATGCTCATTTCATCAATAAACTTAATTCAGACAAATTGCAGACAATTAACTTCTGCTGTTCATAGCTGCATTATAAATGAAGCTGTTAAATACAATGCTTCAAGTCAGATGGTTTCATGTAATATAAATGACACCTTCCAATGATGAAACTGACATAAACTGCATGCTGATTCTGGCCACCATTTTATTTTATTGGTGCAGACAATAGTTACTACTTTGAGTTCTACTTAATTTCCAATTATGTCAAGTATCCTTTGATACAGACCATTCACTTTCCTAAATAAAAGACAAGCAAAAGAAATGGGGCAATCAAGATTGTTACTGAAAAGCTAAAATACAACTGTATTGCTCTGATTTGTGGAAAAATATCCTACTCTATACTATATTCTACTTTGAGGAAAAAAATAACTTGTAAATAAAAAAGGAAACATTTTGGTCAGAAACAAAATTCCAGTCCATGCACACCCACAAAAAAATAAAGGTTGGTCTCTTACTGTATATGTGCATTAGGTCCTATTACATTAGCATGGTAGTATATACTCAAGCCAGTGAAGACATGCTGTTAATAACCATGTGTACAGGCATTACTGCTTAATGTTTATGGAATGTGGTTTGCATTTCATCTTTCATTTTTAACATCAGTGGTTGTCATTTGGAATCAAACCATTCTCAGCTAAGATGATTAGTTTTCCTTTGTTAAAATAGGATAATTTATGCTGTTCAAAGGAAGCCAATAATTTTCCTTTGTAACAACAGGATAATTTATGCTGTTAAAAGGAAGCCAATAATTTTTCTTTGTAACAACAGGATAATTTATGCTGTTCAGAAGAAGCCAAATGGTGTGTTTATTCATAACAGTGCCTAAGTCTGAAAAAAAGAAAAATCATAAAATTCCTGAAAGTTCCTACAAATGACTTTCTGCTAATTGTGATGTAAACCTCTAGGGTTAAACTAAATTAGGAATACATATAAATTTGCTGAAATGAGCAATAACTGCAAAAAGAAGTAACTCTGCAGCCAATCGACTTATTCTAAACACTTGTATGGAATATACATGACTCATTTTTAGTATCAAATGTATAATCTACATAAAGATGATTGATTCTTCAATTGGTATCCAACTGTAAAATACTTGTGTATCTCAGTCTTTCCATGTCTGATCTTGATCCATTTGGCTATTCAAATGTCCATAAGTAATGTCACCCAGCCCTCTCCACAGTGGAGAAGCACAAGATGTGCCTGCCAAGTCACATAGTGTAATTACCCTTTATTACGGAGCTTCTTCATGGAGTAAGTTTTGTAGGAATAAAGTGCCCAGCAACATGCATTCGGAAATGAAAAACTGCATGTCACTTAGCTGTACACTAACTGCTAAATATATCATTTTTGTTCTTCCATAACAAGTGTATAACCCAAACTTCTACTTTTATATTTTTCAAGTCTCAGACACTAATAGAAACAAATCTGATGATTTACAATTGATTTTTATCATTTACAACATACATTCTAGAAGTGAATCCAATACCTGGCCAACCAACCTGCACACCATTTTATGTGTGGAGTAATCAAACACTCCTACGAAAGAGTCTAATCCATATGGGTGACCCAGAAATGATGTTACTGTGACCCTGATCTTTACAGTTTGACCTATATATTGACAGGGTTTTCCCATATCCCAAGTGCTAGTCATCCACAAAGTCTGGCAAGTGGAGATCTCAGCTTATTGTGTGGTATTAAATTTGGTAATTGACAGACATCAAAACATAATACTCTGTGCCTCATAGTGAGAGATAAAAAGGTTTTACAATTTATTTTTTATATCACCATATTTAAGAGCAAAATTTCTCATCTTAATGTACCAGAAAATTTGTTGCCTTTCTCCAGTAAATCATTGATTCTGCACCACACTAAATGTGTAAACTGCATCACTGACACGAACCAATTTAAACATTTGATGTGTCTATTGCATCACTTACACCAACCAATTAAAACAAAATTTTGCTCCTTATGCTTAGAAGTGCCTGACAAAGTTTTGTCTTCCTCATCATACACAGACAGTAATGAAATCTCAATACTGCTCCAGGGATCATTTTGGACTCAGAACTGGAGGTAAAGCAACTACTTTATACTGCTTAAACATAGTCAAGAGATGGAACAATATGGAGAATTGAGCTAATGACCAAAAAAATTTAAAGTAAATCAACTACTGATGTTTTCTCGCTTTGCAAGTAAATCTTGAATCTGAAAAACTGCAGTATAACTTTGTCAACAGCATTAGATGGTGACCTTAGAAAAATGTAACTAATACTCACTGAAGGCACATCCACTATGTTTTCAGATGAAACAATGCATACATTCATTAGTTTATACATTTTTAGTTTCAAAACTTCTTTAAAAATAATGTACTTGGATTTTGAGTTGAAAAAAATTAACTAGATTTCAATCAGTCAAGTTTGTGATTTGTGAGGTTGGCAATAAAATGCTGATGAAAAACTGTAATTAAAACCCAAATTATGCTGGCATTAGAAAAATGATTGCTATGATTCAATTTGCCATTTATAAGGGCTCAACAAATATTTCAAATAGCAGTGCAGGTGACCGGAGGTATTAACCCTGCTTTGGTGTACTAAAACCTGCTTTAGTACACTGTGTTATGCAAATTTAGGAAAATGGAAGCCATTAGTTTCAACTCTTACTTAATGTACCATCTCTGATTATGCCTACTGAAATGTACGTTATTTTACAAATCTGAGGAAATCAATGCTGATGACATTTCAAAGCAAATCAGAGATGATCATATCTGTTAACATACAGAGACTTTGTGTTAAATATTTATAGTCAAAGCCATGGTTTGCTTCCAAGCGTTCTTCACCCATCAACGTTCATTTCTTTCAGTTGCCATCAAATTTGTTTCTTACTTAAAGATCGTATAACTTACATGTGATTCTGCTGCTTGTGGCACTGATGTAGATACTACAGTAGAAGATGCAGGAAGGACTGTAGACAAGATCGCTGCTAAAGAATTGTCACTTGCTGTGGTCATCAACTCTCTTTGTGTGCACATTTCCTCTGTAATATATGCAAAAAGTTTTATCTTCAGTCTGCAACTTTTCTCAAAGCTTTTAAAAATGTGATGCCTTTTCACTGGGATAAAACGTAAACCTAAAACCAAATTCTGAGCTACACCATCTTAATTAACAAGGACTGAAATTGTCACAAAGGACAGTGAAGCTCACCTGCACATAGGCAAAAGTCTGCAAGACAATGTACTTATGTTGTTATTTATTAAATCTTCTAATACTTTTTGTATCATCAAGGGATAACATTATTCATTTAGTTTTCCATGAATTTATGGTACATAAAAACATGTTCTTATTAAATGTGTGCAAATTTTAGGTACCAAAGAAAGCAAATTGACAATCAGTACCATAATTTTCATTATGTATAGATGAACGCATAGCCATTTTCACTTCTGGCAATCATTGTACCTTTTCAAGTGCTGGTTCATGGTATGTAGAGAAAACACAGGCCCATCAAACATGAAAGGGCATGTCATTACCTGTTTTATTAAAAACATGTACATCCAACATAATTCCACTGGTTTTATTTATGATAGCAACTGATGGAAAGTTTTACTGATCCAAGTGATTTGTGAGAGCTGGGGTTTTAGTATTCCTGTGCAAGCTAGGGTTTTAGTGATTCTTGGAAGAGCTAGGGTTTTAGTGATTCCTGGAAGAGCTGGAGTTTTAGTGATTCCTGAGAGAGCTGGGGTTTAAGTATTCCTGTGCAAGCTGGGGTTTTAGTGATTCCTGAGAGAGCTGGGGTTTTAGTGTTTCCTGGAAGAGCTGGAGTTTTAGTGATTCCTGTGCAAGCTGGGGTTTTAGTGATTCCTGGAAGAGCTAGGGTTTTAGTGATTCCTGTGCTAGATGGGGTTTTAGTGATTCCTGGAAGAGCTAGGGTTTTAGTAATTCTTGAAAGAGCTGTGGTTTTGGTGATCTTTTTGAGAGCTGGGGTTTTAGTGATTCCTTGTGCAAGTTTAATACTAATTGGTTAGATGATCAGTATCAATTACATGCCTGAATAATAAAATGCAAACTTTAGCTTTGCAAAAATTATTATCAAACAAGAATTTGCACTCTGACAATGTAAATATATCATTTTCTCCGTTTTTATGGCAATGCATGCAATCTTGTGTTGTGTATTTATCTTTGCCATGTTTTCCTATATTCTAACAAACACAGGATGTTTCTAATTGTAAAAATGTGAATGTTGTACAGATGATGACAAAAGTTCTGCAGCACATTTACATAAAAAAAAATGAATTACTCTAGCTTGTCTTATTGTGATAATTGATTAAAAACATGTGCTTGCTTATTTTAAAATGTAAAGTTTAATGATTTACTATTTCCACTCCAACTCCTATCAAATAATACTAAACAAATGACAGTATAATATGGTGTTTATTACATATATGGTTTGATGAGGAAAGAAAGGGACTTTACATTTACATACAATTAGATGTGTACAATGAAAACTTCTAGTCTCAGTTTTCATAACTTAAACTTCAATGTAAATTTAGAAAAGTGACTTATTTAGACATGACTCAACAAAATGTTATTACACAAATATTCATATCTCTATGTATGTAATTTTTGTCCTGTATGATAAAATCATTGTGCAGCATTGTCCAAATAAAATAAACACATATTATATAAAAAAATGATATGCAATGGATGCTGTTCTTAAAAATCTTTGGACATCAAAAGAATGAGCTGTGTATTCTAAAATAATTCCTGAAGTCCATCAGAATTCTAGTTGTTGCATGTACAAACTTTCATTTACCATGTTCTTACATATGCCTAAAGCATGCTTCAAGCTGTCAAATGCCTTGTCAATTGCAAGGGTCAAATTGTTTTTTTGCAAAGCATGATGTGTTTCTTAATACTAACATATGCTGTTTAAATTTTGACTGTCCACACTTATATTTCAAGCTCAGCGGTTCTCTCTCTAACACTAGTGCGTGAAATTGATAACATGATTGGCAAGAATTACATGGTAGTGTGTAAAATTTAAGAATCTGATAAATTTGTGCTGGGTTAGTTACTTTATACGTCATATACATAGTTCAGTGTGATCCAAGGCTTTCCATACCAGACTTTCTACTGATACAAGCAATATTGTCTTTTCCGAATTATATTTGTTTAGTTTTATTCTACGGCATATCATGTTTTTGTTCTGTTTACTGTAAAAAGTTGATTATATATATATATATAATCGTCTACCAATATTAACTGAATGTCATGTACCTACTTAATTCAATATCAGTCTGAGATTACTCACCTGGCCAATGTCTGCTTAACAGCCAAATGCAATTTGGTGGATCGACATTACCAAATTTATGGTTCATTTATCTGCATATCTATTCTTATAGGCCAAAGCAAACTACAAATAACACAGACCATGATTACTTCTAACAAACTGCAGACCCTGATCTGCTGGCATGTTATGCAACAAAAGATCTGGGTCTGTGCAGCTTGCAGTTGGAAGTGACTTTAGTATTTGCTGTAGTTCATCCTTTCATAATGTTCTTCATCCTTTACACATCTCAGAATATGAAAAAAATGAATATGAATTTCAGTTTAATGCTCATTTGTCTGTCTAATGGACCATCGTTGTTTAATCAGTTTGATAAGTAGATTAAACAATTATTTTATGTTTTGGATACCAGACACTAAATATTCAGTTTATTGAAACTGGTGTGCCAGTTTGTCTCATTTTATCACTACAACTCTACTAAATGTTTGAACTTCCTACAATTGGCATCATGTGTGATGTGTTAAAAGAAGGCACATATGTCTTTAGCATTTATAAATGGGTTTTTGATATACAAATGTGCAAAGCATCCAAGAACTATTATTTAATTAACTTACGTTCTACATGTGCAAATGCACAAAATGCACCTCTTGGGCAGTAATTGGTCTGCACCATATCATTGCATTTTGTTGATTTGTAGATCTGAAACAATATTTAAAAAAGAAATAGACACATATTAAAATTTTAAAATACATGTTACTATAATTTTCACAAAATATTTTAATTTTGGCCTTTAATAATCTTTCTGCGTATGTCTGACACATACCAATTGTGTCCCAGAAGAGAACAATATATAAACTCCAAGGGATTTACTTATACAGATATACATTCACAATTACAAATAAGTATTTTTATTTTTCTTGTTTTAACTGCACTTTTAACAAATACTGGCTACATCAAGCCAAGAACATAAAAGTAAATGCTTTTTCCAAGGTTACACAGAGGCAGCTGGCCTTGGTTTGCTGGGTAGGTGTGAAACTCGTCAAGTTAGCCAACCACACAATATGCATTTACAAAGTTTTCTTTTGGTGCTCTTATTTTTCACATCATAATCCATTTTTAAAGTACAGCATCTTAAAATGATATTGCACTGAACCATCACTTATGTAAAGACTCCAACCAAAAGTAACCTATGGACCTGTACTTTGGTTATACACTACTATTGGCCACTGGTTCATTACTTTCAGTATTTAGTAGAAGTGAAGTTTTACAAATGTGAAAATAAACAAGAAACCCAAGTGAACTTATATTGCTCAACTGGCTTATATAACTTTATAAATGACCATTCCACTCATCAGGTTCATGCAGTATTCAAAGAACACAACCAATGTAAACAAGCTCACAAACCAATTTTATCAGGCATAGTTTATTTATTGGACTATATCCTGAAAAGATATTCTTTCTAAAAATAAATGCATAATTTTAATATGCTCCCATTCACTACGTTTTATAGAAACCAAAAGTAAAAGATAGTCTCTAGATCCAGGAAGGTAACAAGCTCAGCCTGTCTGTTGGAAGATATCTCACTACTATGCTCAGATATCTTATAGCAATATTATAAGCTTCTTAGCCAAGGTGGAACAAAATCCAACTGAAATTCAGGACAGTCTCGAAAATTGAGGTAAATTCAATAATGTAGGCTGTATATTATATGTTTGTCATGTCATGTTATTCTCTTCTTTCAATCTCACAGACCTTGACCTTTGACCTATTGACATCCCAAACTGATCGATATCTTTCTTGTCTTAAATACGTCAGTCATTAAACTCATCAAATATCTTGAAAATATAAGACTACTCAGTAAGTTTGATGAAAATCTTGTTAGAAATATTGTTGCCTGGGTGCAGTCAAACTTGGTCAATCAGATGCAAGATTGCATCATTAATATGCATGAATTTCACTAAAAATCATTCTCAACCAAGATCGTGATATTTACTGGGTTGGATCAAAATCATATCCAAAATATTGTCTCCAGAATGGTTAAAAATCTGCCAATTGGAAGTAAAAGTCTAACTCATTAAATTTCATGCTACATTTTGATAGTATCAACCTATTTACAACGTTTAACTTGATCAGCTAATCAGATATACAATCTCCTCATTAATATGTGTGGATCTCATGCATTACTGAACTATTCTGAGATTTTGATGATATAAACCCATATCCCAAGTTTGAAAGAAACCTGATCAGAAATATGGGCCCCAGAATGCTAATAAGCAATTGTTGAATAACGTACATGATAGATGTAGGGTAGTACTATATCAGTAAGTTCACCTGCCCTTATGGTTAGGTGAACTACGTATTTCAGAAAACTTTAGGAAGATAAAACCGTTTGAATAAATGTACACCTTTCGTCCTATAAAGTAAAGGATGAAAGGTAAAGATGTCAAGATTCTTTAAAAGGATATGAAATAAAAGATTAAAGGTCGACAAGTGGTCACAGTGGGCCAGAGATCACTCACCTGGCTGACATTGCTCAATAATCAAAAATGCAAGATAAATTGGCCAAAAAACCAGATCAGTTGGATGTTCTTTTTTCATCAGAAAACTCTTCCAATGCTATTAAATATATATGTTATAGAAAAAATGTTTTAAGCTTTATTTAGATTTTTGTTTTAACCTTCATCATATCTGCAAGCCATTTACTTTAGATAAAGACATGCAAATACCCATAAATTTTATTAACAACCACCATGTCTGATCGAAGATTGACCTAATTTCTATAAACATTAAAAACCTTCGAGTTTGATGCTTTCTGTCGTATCTGATCAAATCTCTTTTATGGTTTTTCTATTAAATGTAGCAGCAGCCTTATCTAATAGTGAATTGGCATCATTGTAAAAAAATCAAATGCCCTTCATGTCAAAATACTTTCATCAAATCTGATAGTAAATTGGCATCATCGTAAAAAAAATCAAAAGCCCCACATGTGAAATACTTTCATCAAATCTGATAGTGAACTGGAATCATTGTAACAAAATCAAAAGCCCTACATGTCAAAATACAGCAGAAAGACATTCAAAAGATTTTCTATTGTTAGTAATGATGGCCATATTTAAAAACAAAATCAGCATCATTTGTATTCCTTCATACCAAAATGATTTTTGTCATATACTGTCAAATTCTGACTAGTAGTTTTTCATCAGAAGTCAGTTAAAGTGTTGCTTTAGTTTAATAACTGGCCACATTTTATAGTGGATCATCAATATCTGTAAAAACTTGAAAGACCTTTCTGCCAGTACGTTTTTTTTTTTTGTTGACTTGAGTTAAATTCTCTTCAGTTGTTTAAAAGTTTTTATACTTTTAGTAATCCAGGCCATATTTGATGGCAGATTGGTATCATTTTAACAAAATTTTATACACCTTCAAGAAATGTCAAATTTTGTTAAATTTTCATAAACACAGTTCAACAAAGAGACACTAGATTGGGGTGGGTGGGGTGTTCCTCTTGTTTCATCAGATGGTACAACACACTTTAGCTTTGTACATAGAGAATTTATTGAAATATTCAGTTCATAAATTGGTATTCAACTACCTTAAGGTATCCTTTCAAGAATTATGAAACAAATCATTCATTTACACGTTTAGAAACTGCTGAAAATTTGGTATTTCATTACCTGAAATTTGCTGGATTGTGTTAGCAACTAAAAATATTGGATCCATGATGCTTTTCAAACAGTAATTGTGACCATTTAATTTATAAGTGTTGACAGACGAGGTTAACAAAATCGATTTCACTTTAGTAAAAAGTTTTTTAAAATTTTGCCAATAAGCCATTTTGAATTAATTACTTTTAATAACACAAATGATTTGATTAAAATTAGATTTTTAAACTCTTAGCCATTTCAAGGTCTGACATTTTATCTGGTAACATGTTTGAGCAAACTTTCAAGAGAGCTTTAACCAACCAATGCAATACAAAAATGGATGAATGCACAAGTGCCAAAATTGTGATTCTGAATGGAGAATGGCCTAACATAGTTAGAAATGTGCTTTCAAAGTTCAATGCAGGTGAAATAATAAATAACCATTAGAAAAATGGCTTTCGTGATCAAATGTATCTACCTGGTATTTAAAATGCAAATATTAACAAAACAAGTTTAAATTAACATAATTTTTCAATTTCACATTCAGTGACCTTGACCTATGATCTGGTGATCAGTAACTCAATGGGGCAACTGCTCTTTCTCAAACATAATGCAACTAAGAAGTTGATAAACATTGGGTACAGGAAACTTAAGGAAAGCAGACTTGTAATGTGGAACCCAAAATAACAATTTAAGTTCCAGTGACCTTGACCTTTGATCTCTGGATTTGAGGATCAGTATGGACTAAAAATGAAGCTGATTAAACAGTATCATGAATTCTTGACCAATCCAGCAGAAACCAAAAATAACCCATTACATTGTCAGTTCCCATCACCTTAGCCTTTCACCCCCTGGCCTAAAAAAAAAGAACTTGGAGCTGTATCTGCTTTAAAACAAAAAAAAAAGCAGTTTCAACTTCAATGATGTTGACCTTGTATCCCTCAACCCAAAAAATTAACAGACTTCTGCTTTAAACCATTGCCGATGGGTAGGACACAAAGGTTTAAGAATAAAAACAATGCAAACTTAAGTAATGTTGCAGAAAACCACTTTGCCAATGGCGAGACATTGCTTTTAATATATCTACAAACTCCATCCAGCACAACTTGTCTGTAAGGCTGAAAAGGGTGCTAAAAGGAATTTTAAGTTGCTTGACTCATAAGCGAGACTGTATTGCCATGCTTCTTAATGAAAACCCATATAAAATTTGTTATTATATTTTAGGTATAACACTGAAAGTTTAAAACAAATTTTCCCGGATTGAGAGTTAACTCTGACAAATTTAAAAATCAGATTTTTTCATTAAAAAATTACATGAAACTAAAAACTTTTTTAAAAAAAGAATTCTATAAGCTGCAGATGATATGGAATGTACGAGATCTTGGTCTAGCATGGTGCAGCAGATTTGGAATATGAGTGTTGATCAGATTGCAAACTATTCCCATCTTCCTTGACATTCAAATCTCTACAGTGTAACACACTACAGCTATGATGCTCAAGTACCTCTGGATGAAACTGCTGTTCTGTCCGAGTGTGACAGTAGGTGCAGTTATCTCCATTCTCACACTGTGTCGGATCTCCCCAGTCATCACCATGCTTCACATTTGGACAAGGTGTAGATCTGAAATTGACAGAGAAATATAAAACTGAGAATTTTTGCTTTATTCCCAATTTGGTTTAGCTTCTGGTCCTCTTCTTCATCAGAATATATAGACTCAATTGTCCCCCTCCTCCAAAGACCATTTAGCCATAGAAGTAGGTCATCTTTCATTGAGATTTATAACGAAAATGCTTTCTATGAACAATCTGATATCTTATTATAGTTTTAATGTCTGAATATGACATCATTATTATTGAATACCTATGCCAAATACATTTTTGTATCTTCTGCAAAATGTAAAATATACAGAATAACTATTTTAACTGAAGCTTGAACCAAATGATTACCAACAATTCAGTCTTGGAAGGAAACAGCTTAATCATATGGGAAACAAATAACTGAACTGCAATGAAAAAAATTGAAGGCTGTATAATAACAACTTGCAATATTTTTCAATATACATCAACTCTAGACAACTAAAAAAAGATGGCAAGAAATGGTGAACAACTTATTAAGGTTCTCTAAACAAGTTACAAGACAATAATGAGAATTACATAATGTTATTATAAAACACCCCTTTGAGAACTTTTCTTTCACAGCACTCCAGCCATCATCAACTCCTATTTAATGAGGTTTAACTTTTTATAAGCAGGTTCTTACCTATACTTATTCAATTTTGGGCTTCTTCTTCTATCTCGGGAGTTGTGAAACTGAGGGCAGGCATAACCTTGCCTACACAATCGAGGAGGTCTCTTACACTGTTCTGTTTTGTAGTTTGCAAGCACATAGTTGGTATCTGTACATAAAATAAATAAAAATAAAAAATGTTAGTTATAATGCAAACTCACTCTTCCAACTTGTGATTTTAAAACTGAGGACAGGTGTAAACTGCCTACATAATGAAGGGTCTTTAACAAAACGCTGTTTTGCAGTCCACTTGCATGTAATCTGACTCGGTACAAGAAATGAAATATGAAGAACTTCATTTAATACATTAGTTGCCATTTTAAGGGAGGCAACTGCTAATCAGAGCCCACTTCTACTACACAAAATTTGTAAAATTGCACTTCTAGTGCAGCTTGAAGTGACTTGATCATTAAATTATATCATCAATATGACATCACATTTATAATAGAAGTGTGAGGTGTTATAAACTCTTGGACAGACTAGTTGTAAAATGAAGTTGTCAACACTTATATTTCTTCATAAATAATGATAAAGAAAGATTTTATATGCAATTTTATTAAGACAGTAATGGTTCTTCTAAAGTGAACATGAGAACTCAACAAAAAGTATACAAGATTGTTTGACAATTTTAATTTACAACCTGATGTAACAAGCTTTATGTTGCGAAAAACTGGTGTTATCTCAAAACTGTCACAATGAAAAAGTTAACTCACCGAAACTGCTCTTTTGTATATTTTAAAAGGATCTAACATTTTCATATAGTAACTGCACAAATCAGATTAATTTTAAATACATATTCAGCTTTTTTAAAATGGAAAATGATGTACATTGTTTGCAAAAATGTCAGTCTAATTACCCTTATCTGCAGATAGATATTCTACCAGGTCAGTAAAGGAAAAAAACACCAAACCATCTATTTTGCAATGCTTCACTATTTCATGAGTAGTTATCCTTAAATATGGCCACTATGTTTTTAAATCATATTACACTTATTATGTCATGAACAAGCTGTTACCCCACTATGATATGAACAAGCTGTTACCTCATTATAATATGAACAAGCTGTTACCCCATTATGATATGAACAAGCTGTTACC
>QKMX01227470.1:873-12228 GCA_003401595.1 Venustaconcha ellipsiformis | reverse complement strand
CTCGAGCAAACTTTTGTAGGGTTCACCTTCCCAGCTGCTGATGTGAAAAATATGTTTTTTGGGACTGTGAAAATCAATGTAACAGATAAATAAAAAAATGGACGTGGAACGAATAGAGGTTATAAAGAAATTTATTGCAACGAGATCCGCATTTAGAAAATGTTGAAGAGGAACGTCGAGGACAACAACAAACAGCAGAAGAAACTCCTGGACTATTCAAACCAGTCACCGAATCTGTACTTGGCTAACAACCAGATATTTCTGCAGCATCACCTGAAAGAGATCGTAAAGTTAAAAGAAAAAGGATTACAGGGTAAACTTGAAGAGAAACAGAAGAAAGTTGCTGACCAAAGTGTGGAGCGAACAGGTGACCCGATAGCTATAGAAAAAAGAATCAGATTGAAAGAAACAAATGATGAATTATTGTTGATGATTTGATCAAGATCTTTTGAAAGATTACTGATAAAGTACATGATGAATTTTATAATAAGTATGTTGACAAATATAATGAGCACCACGATAGAATGAGGGAGTGGGAAGAAGAAGATAGAAAATTTAATTATTTATTTGATGATATAACCAATGTGCTCTTTTGAAAATTTATCGATCATCATCACCAGATGAAACTGAAAACAATTAGGTGATAAGAGGCGGTATTATAGCTGATGTTCACAAAAAGTGATGATGAACTTTGTAAAAAATTCAAATGGTTGCTTCTAGTGGATGGAAATATTCTCAATAAGTTAGTGGAACTGACTCCTCTAGCAAAACAACACATGAAATGTTTGTTATCGGCATCAAAATCTATGACTTTCAAGCTGAAATAGTTGATCGATCGATGTATCAAAAGAAGCAGGAACATGAGCACAGAAATCGATAATGAAATTATTGAAATTTTACATAATCTCAAATCAAAGTGATATCAAATATCCGACCAATATTTTATTTTATATAGTGATATTATCGCCGCGAATAAACTCACCGCAAATTAATTTATAAAACTCAGAGTACTCCAAGTTTTATCTGTCAGATAAAGTAAAAACGTTATCAATTACATTAGCATTTGAGTGATCTCAGACTACAGAGGGCAGTGAAAACTTCTGTCATTTATAATCCATCATCTGAACTAAACAGCGATAAACAAGGGCTAATATGAGCTACTGTCTGGCAAATGTCAAAACTAGCATCAAGGATGATTTTACATTTCGAGTAAGAACAGAAGATGGAATTATCTTAAGGTACCACAAGGTGCTTACAACGTTACAGATCTCAACAAAACAATAAAATATATTATGACCACTGCCAGTAGTGGTATCTCATCAGATAATCTTGAGCTAATTCCAAACATTAAAACATTACGATCAAGAATAGCATTAAAAACAACTTGTTCATTAATCTCAGCAAATAAGATACTATCGGATCATTAATCGGATATAGTAAACAACAGCATGGATCTGCAACAGCTGCAACCATACCGTATGACACTGAACCAGTTGTTTGCATCACAGATGTAAATATGATTTTGGTAAAATGCTCAGTTGCAACTGGATTGTATTCAGCAATAGATAAGAAAGGTCAAACAATTTATTATTTTTCTCCTGATGAACCGCCTGGCTTGTTGATGCTATTAAATGTTAACCAGACAATATAATATCCTGATAGTGTTGAAAATCAAATATCCTCTATCACGATGACGCTAACCGATCAATAAGGAAGACAGTTCAATCTCAATAACGAAATTGTAACATATTATCAGCAATGAGCTCTTCTCACCGGGATACATTTTATCAGGCATTTTGTATAACAAAATCAAATAACGAAACATTAATAGTAGAAAACTTGCAGGAGGTCACTAAGGAAATATATATATTTTTGCTGCATAAAGCCGTACTTAAAGTGCGAGGTAGAATCCAAACGAAAGCTAATCCACCTGTTCATATTTCAGCTGATACAAAATAACACTTGCAAACAACGGCTGTAGCGTATTTAAAAGCGCTAGATATCAACTAGCTAATCAAACTGTAGAATATATTTTCACGCACTTGCCAATTGTAAGTACTACTCTTAATGTAGTTTCGTTCAGCGATGACTACTCGCGATCTTTTGCGACAAATATGATGTTGAATGATACTGGAACTGAAACTGCTATTTCATTTGAGATTGATCCGCTTAGAAATACTCTTGCTGCTGACAATGACGCTACTGCTAATACAGTTGTAGTCAGAAATTAACTTATCGCTATCGACACTGTTTTTGGTAATGCTGCACCAGATGCAGATGGAAGTGCTGATGTTGTAAGTGTATGGTTGACTACCGCGTGTAATATTCTTGGAACTTTACCACTATGTGCTGGATCTAACGGAATTGCAATGTTAGCAGTATTAAATAAAATATTAAGCGTACCTGTCAGAAAATCTAGGTGCAGTGAAGGTTATTCTAAATGAAGAAAATTCACAGACAGCTCATATCAAATAACAATGATGCTTCCTTTGGCCACAATATATGGTTTTCGTAGGGACTACAACCAAGTATTTGTGATAGTAAAAATACTCTTATTCTTGATCAAGCAGATCAAAACTATTGTCTGGTAAAACCTTTTAGTGCTGCTGATTGTCAGTTTGTAATTTCAGGACTATCTCTATGGATGCGACGCGTCGTTCCATCTATCGATAAAACAATAGAACTTGAGGCGATGTTGGCCAGGATTACAAAAAAAAATATACTTTGAACAAAATAAGATTTATCAACGATCACCAAATTCGACTGATAACACTGGCACAGTACAAAGCGAACAATTACCATGACACATATTTATTGTATTTCAGCAACAAGACCGACGTGGACATAATATTAAAACATTCTATTTTGATAGTTCTGATGTCAAACAAATATTTGATTGAATAAATTCAAAACAGTATCCAGAACGAGCAGTCTAGTGTAATTTTGCAGTTGACTCAAATATAAATGTATCGAGTCCTTACATGTACCTTATGGAAGCAATACAAAATTATCAGGATGCTGACAGTGGATATCAAATTTAAGTCAAAGAGTTTAGCACACTTTATCAGATATTTCACTTTGACGTATCAAAACACTCCGTACAAGCTATTCGATCAACTTAAGATATTGAGGTTATATAGACACTGGGAGGAGTTCCAGCTGTTAATTACTACGGATATGCGCTAATTGTATCTAATACATTCTTAACGAAAGATTTTAATGAAGGCAAAATGACTGTCCAGGTGTAAGGTGTTTTGCACTTCACAGTAAACGGTATAACTTTATCTAACAAAAGGCGGAATGAATTGATTTTCTAATGGGCTGTATAATGTATTGATTTTTTTTAGCAGGAATGACTTTACAGGTTTTAAGTTTTCTGTGCTTGAAGTGCTTTGCACTTTACAGCAAGCAGGAAAATTTTGTCAAACAAAAGAAAAATAAAATACGATGAAATATATTATACATGAAATTAAATTTAAAAGTTACAAGCAACTAACACAAACTGTTGTTAAACGACAGTCTGTTTCAATGAAGATACATTTCGGAAGGCAAGGCGTTCTGCCAGAAAAACTTATGCTAACACAAAAACAAGTCAATAACATTCGACCGAAAAAAAACTTTTATCTTACGTTTATCAGCAGTACAAGTTACTGCCATGGCACGAAATAAGAAATGAAGGGTTTCTGTGGAGGATTTCTGGACCTGCACAATTTATTATTGTTAAAACGGTACTATCGAACTTATTGACAGTACTAGGAACATTGGGAAGAGCTGTGGCATTGGGTGCAATATTAGGAGCAACTAAAAAGGCTGTTTCCGACAACGGAATTAGCTGATATATGGTACCCACCGTTAAACAACTTTGAGATTATAGTTAAACTGAAAGTTATCAACGGATTTATCGGAGTATTTTCAAAAGATGAACTCATACCGCTAATGGTCCAATTACAACCTGGAGAGCATCACTATTTGCCAACAGCTGAAACTAGTTTTGTAATAAACATTCAAAATTTAAATGATGGATCTGGTACACATTGGGTAGCACTTTACAACAACGACTACTTTGATTAAGTTTGGTCAACTTCTGAATGATGTTATAAAACAGTACATGCTATCATCGTAAAGGTATTTAAAAAATAAATTACTCTTCTAATCAACTTCAGCAAGTTGGAACTGCGGCTTGTACATATTACTTTGTTATGTTTATCGTACAAACATCCCAATCCAAAGGACTGGGTGCATAACAGTCCGCTCGTGGATTGGGTGATTTTCTGAAATTTGTATTGCAGTTTACACTTAAACTTAGCCTGAAAAATTACAAAAATTTTAACTTTATCAAACAAGCAATTATAAATATATCTACGTATTGCTTGAAGTGTAGTATTAAAACGGAAAATTCAAACGACACAACAGAAAAAACAGACCGATTCTGAATTTTTTGTGCTACCTGTGGCAGAAAAAGAGCATGTTTCTTAAACAAGCTAAACAGAGTGACTCACTTCATGTAGTCACGCAGAGAATTTCTGATGTTATTTTAGTTTTGGATTAATTTATAATGAAAGTGCTGATAACTTCATGCAAATGTAAAACTGACTACGATCATATTTATACATATTTATAGAGCAGGATAAAATAATAACTGTCATTGTGGTAATCACAGGTATTGGAATCCGCTTGATAAACAACTTGATGAAAATTACAACCCGGTTCCAGAACTAGATCCGTATAAGCAGGTTGATGAAATCGCAATGCGTCATGACTTATGTTACCTTGACAACGGAAACGAAAAACTTGGTTGCGATCGTATAATGCTTGACGAGCTAAGAGAGATGAAATCAAATGGCGGTCTGTTTCACAGGCTGCGAAAGCAAATTGATCGTAAGGTATTATTTGAACAAATTATAATCTTGGGCTCGAAAAGCTCCGGCAAGGTAAGGCGCATGCGCCTCATCCCTTGCTCGGATATGTACTTTCACATGTACTGCGTGAACCCGAAAAAAGTTTTCTCGACGAAAGGTCGTCTCAAACGCAGTTGATGACATATGGGCGTTAGATCTTGCTGATATGTCAAACATAGCACAATACAACGACAGCAAAAGGTACTTGATGAATGTAGTCGATATTTTTAGTAAATACGCATTTAGGAAAAACCACAACTAACATATTAAGAGGTATTATAATCAACACAGAAAGAAAACCAAATAAAATTTGGAATGATCAGGGAGCGGAGTTTTTAATAAGAAATTCGAGCAGATTTTAGAACCAAATAACATCAGCAAATAAGTCACTGAAAATGAAAGTAGAAATTTTTATTTTAGAGAGATTTAATCGAACGTTAAAAGAAAAGCACATAAGCAACTACATATAAAAACACTAACATGTATGTTGATGATCTGCCGAAGATTGTATCGGATTACAATAACACTAAGCATAAAAAACTTGGGATGTCGCCTTACGAAGCTGTTTCAAATCCAATACTGTTGTATGAGAATATGTCCCGAGGGTACAAGTTCAAAGACGGTAATCGTGTTAGAATCACGTTAGTGATGAAAACATTCGAAAAAAAAAATTTACCCCAAGTTGGTCAGACGAAGTATTTGTTGTGGGAAAATTGTAACAACAATACCTGTTACGTATAAGCTGAAAGTTCTGACCCTGAATAATAATCCCGGAGATGAAATTGGAAGTTTTTACGAAGAAGAACTATAAAATACAAACCAGGATATATTCATAATCGAGCGAGTAATAGCAAGAAAATGTAAGCAAAGTTTGGTTAATAGAAAGGTTATATTGACAGTTTTAATAGCTGGATACTAACTAATGAAATCAAAATTCTATAATAGCATCGTGTGGAACACGCCACGATCAAGTCACTATAAATATTTCGAAATTCAAAAGGACAGACTTACATTTCACTTGCCTGCACAATCATATCAAGTGTTGTCCTCGCGTTCTTGGTGCGGAGTGCCAACACTCTCCAATCAGGTTAAAAATCTTAACAAACAGAAACTCAAATTTTATTTTTTGACGACCATATTATTTTAGATGTCCACGACTCATTAGCGACTTTAACATCGGCCAGAATTTCAGATGCTCAGAGATAGTAAAATTAAACGTTTAAAAAATAATTTTATCTTGCTCAGCAATGTTGAGGTCGATACGGCAAGATCCTAGTCGAAATGTTGAACAAAAATATTGATAACTGTCTATCAAGCAACGACTTCGTACAAATATTAAATAGCAGGTGATACGAAACGAAAGACAATTCTGACATTAAATCTTTTTGATTATGCTGATTTTGTCTTACAATCAGCAACATATTTGACTGATTGTGAATGAACACTAAAATATATTAAGCTGTTGTTATATAAGGAAATGAAATTTCTTCTTTTGTTTCAATATTAGTTGAAATAACAGGTCTTACAGGTTGTTTAAATTAACTTTCCTTCTCAACATCTAGTATTTCCTTGTTGTGTTACAAGGTCCAAGTTATCCAGACGGTTATCGGTTTTAATATTAAGATGGTCAATAACTAAGAAACTCGGAATAATGCCATAAAATACATCAAACACGAACCTATGACAATAATATTTGCCTTTGTTTTTATTACTTCCTTTAACACCTATTCTTCAATAACCATTATTATTTTTTATATAACCAGTACCGTTATTTGTTCTAATATTTCTGATAATTCCTTTGTCACTTGCCTATTAAAATTATAGACCGGATGTGACTGAAGCTCGTCTTGCAAAGACAAATTTGTGATATTATTGTCTGTTATGCTACCATTCACATGATAAACTCGCATCCCAGTTGGAATCTCATCACAGAACAACGTAAGAACATTTCAGTGTTATGAATAGCATATTAAATTTTTATTCAGATTGTATAACCCGCTGTAGTTCTAATCCCAAACGAAGCTTTAGTTTTAAGATTAATTACTACTCCGAGTATATTTCCAACACAGCATTTGTACTTCTGGTGGACGAAGAATATGTCCTGCTCACTAACCGTATGTCCACTAAGAATAATTCTTATTATCTTATAATAACAACAACTTCAAATCTCTAAATGATACTTCGTATCGTACTTTTAGAAAATTGCTAAACGGTAAATAAAGCGATACTATAACTAGCTGAAAGCACAAAGGAAAGTTTATACTCGGTAGAAACCTATCAGTCTTAAAATATTGTAACTGCATTTTCTGGGTACAGTAACAGCTGGAGATTTGATAATAAACTTTTTCTAATAAATTTCTCTGCCAAAGATTTATATTATCTACTTTTATCAACAATTAAATCCGAGCTTGCCGCGCACACGGTCTAACGATCATTATGCAGTTTAGTGTTCAGTTTTCTAAGCTAAATATCTTTTTTGATCATCAAGCTGCTCTGACGGAAGAATTCAAACACCAACGCTAGTTCGTTTGCTTATCCTTATATCACATCAAAATCTCTTCAAATTTTAACTGAAATAAAATTGATGTCGTTGTCAGATTAATATATTTCAGGAAACATGGAAGAGTATCGATGAGTAAACAGCATCATGTTCAGGTTGGAGATTTTATAAAATAACATAAATATTATTTCACACTATGAAATATAATCCAGTGAGAGGTAGCTCAAATTTTGAGCTGCCAATTAAAATAAATAAATCCTCAATATGTTGTGTATATATCAAGAACAGAGACAACAGATGTTTTCAGTGGGCTATCTTATCGGCGTTATTTCCAGCACGAGATTATCCTTATCGAACATCGAATTATATTTGTCATGTTAACAATCTAAACTTTAGCGTGATTGATTTTTCCTGATGCTGTAAATCAAATTCCAAAATTTGAAAAACAAAACAATCTCCTGTTAATGTATCTGGTGTAGATGATGAATCACAAAAGACCTATCTCAGATACATCAGCGATCGAGCATCAAAACCAAAAATAAATTTATTCTTTTAAATAAAATATTCCACTTGGATAAAAATTAAAGGACTAGAGAAAATATATTTCAGTGCCAGATGTTTGCAAGTCTGTAAGTATCAGCTAGTTCTCGATCAACATCTCGAGTATTATTATGACGTACAGCGGATAGTAATGCCTAACAAAGATGAAACGATATTACCATTTACAAAAAGGGACATACGATAAAAATGATTTTCATAGTTAACGCAGATTTGAAGTCTAATTAATCTTCAGTGCTAGGAGTAAAATACTATCTTGATAAGTCATCGACAAGAAAAAAGAACATACCCCTTGTGGAGTAGCATATAAAGTTACATGTGCTGCTGATCAACGTTTATCAAAATCAATAAAGATTTATATTGGAGAGGATCCTGCTGTATGACTTCTGAAAAATATTATCAACGAGACTGATTTCATCCTAATATTACTCACTAAGACAGCAGAGATGAAACCGCTGACAATAAAACAAGAAGCTCATTTTTCTGCAGCAGAAATATGCCATATTTGTGGGCAGGCGCTTTCGCCACAAGATCATGTAAAAGATCGCTGTCATATTACTGTTAAGTATCGCAGTCCAGCACATGACAAATGTAATTTACCGCACCAGATATCGTTCATGTTGTCCTTCACAATTTCAGATGATATGACTCTCATATTATAGTTAAAGCGTTCGGCAACAAGGACAAACCGTCTCAAAATTAACAACAACGATAAAATAAAGTGCATCCAAAAAAACACTGAAAAGTATATGCCAGTTACACTCAGCAAATGAAGATTTATAGATAGTCTTTAGTTTATGGTAGAATCGTTGTACAAGCTTGTAAAAAGTCTATGGTAAGTTAAATAATTTAACAGCATTTCGGTGATAAATCATGCATGTTGCAAGAAGATGTATCTTTCTTTACGAATATTTTGATGATTGGGATAGTTTTGATGAAATAAGTTTACCTGACAAAGATAGTTTTATACTCAGTTAAATCTAAATCTTGAGTGTGTCGGTGATGATGTTATGCCTATGCTAAATCGATATAGGACTCGTTCGGCTGCAAAAACTTCTGTGATTATCATGACTTGTATCTTATAACAAATGTGTCGTTGCTCACAGATATACTTTGAAACATAGTAAATAAAATTGGAGTTTTTAACAGACCCGGATATGTTCTGTTTCATCGAGCTGATGAACATCATATACATGCATTCAACGTCTGCATGGCTACTTTTTACTTTTGTGCTTGCTGTGTAGGTTTAGTAACCGAGCCACGTTCTTTGTCCATGCCTAATGCGATATCGATTCATATTCTTTAATTTCACTCAGCAGCAACAAATCAGTCTGAGTTCGTCCGTACTGTCCATATGGGGATACGAGCTCTTTTCGTGATTAAACAAATTAACTGCGATACCTGGATTAATTATTTTAAATTTGTTCACTGTGGCTTTGATGACCTGCACAGGAAATTTAATATCACCAAGGTAAACATCACCCAGGTGTTCCTAGTATTTTCTAGGCATGTCATGCTGGTCACTAGTCGGATATAATGCTGATAATGTGCTCATTCAAGACAACGATTATAGAATTGGATCCATAAAACGTTTGATACGGTGATAGATAAATCTCGACTTGGCAACATCTTTCGAGAGTTCATCCCCATCCTCCATTGTGGTATTTCTTTAACATTTCGAGAATCTTTTCAATGCCTTTGTCGATTTCATCACTGATGGCACTGCTGTTGATATAGTTCCGGTTTGCGCTGGTAACGTGAATCCATTTTGTAGCAGCTCCTTGTCATGTATAAGTAGCATAACCAGATACGCGCTAAGGACAATGTCTGCTTTAAAGCCAATGTGCCTAAAGTTTTGTAACATCGCTACGATTCCAGGAATAATATTTGCTAATAGTTGCCAAGCGTGTCTACCTTGTTTGTATGTGGGTAGGATAATTACCACGGAATTTTCCAAAACGAGTATGAAATTTGAATTCAGCCAATTGTGATTGCTATGTTTTAGCGTGAACATATTTTGCCGCTTTGGTAGATATAGCATATTCAGGACAACTATGATGGTTGTTTTTACAATCAGCTAATATCACAAGGATATCAGCTTTTCTTGTATCTCCTATTATTTGGATATTATGCTCACATGTAAATTGTTTTATTTGTTGTACCGTTGTTTTATTACCGTTGTTTCATTAGTAATTTTTGATGTTGCATGAATCGGTGGTGGTGGTTGATTTAGTGTAATTACAAGTTTCAATAGTTCAAATATGTTAGCCTGACCAATGTCTAATCAGCTCACTTGAGCTCAAATTACCCATCGCGACAAAAGTACTGCATCAAATCGAGATGGCCACAATCAATAACATCAAATTTCTTTGAACCCTGGTATATATTTTAATCGTTTTTGATCCCTTGTTTTAACTAATAGCTTCTGAAAATTGATGTCGGTGTTTGCATTATTGTTCTTCGTTATAATACATTTAATATATCCGCTGAAGAAGTTTGGATGCAAAACCTATATGAATGGCCTAAAATCATTTATTTAGTCACCCTGCTCTTGTATATCTTCATCATTTCAACTAGAAAAGTCTCACTAACATCGTCAAAAATATTACTTTCTTTGACTTCTTAGGCGAGTTATTCCTCTTTTGAGGGTATACTCTTTCATGCACAACATTCTTCAGATTCGCTTAATTTCCATTTTTTTTTATTTAACTGCCCAAGTATATTTAGTTCCATTTCTAAGGTCACTCCCAGGTTAACCAATTTATCAATGTGTTCCACATATTTGTTTGAAAACGTATATAGCATCTTTTGTGCCTCTGATAATTTTGTATGACACATTTAGTCGATAAGGCTAATTCAGTTTATCCATAAATTTTGGTTAATTAATGCCACTGTTGTGGATCCACAATAAATTCTCTCAAAATCTTTTGAGAATCAATCTCAAGTTTTGACATTTATATACCATCGTAATGACTTTAACACGAAAGGAAACCTCTTTTTCCAAGCTGTGTATGTTTTAATTAGATCTTTGTTACTTCAAGGCATCGATTCATATGAGGTTTCTAAGGTCTATTAACTTGTGCAGCCTTGATCAGTTTTAGATATGATTTAAAGATTATACATGCCACGTATCACTGATATCGACTTTTCAATCATCAAACAGAATTTCATTTTCAGTATGGACTATGTTCTATACAGATTATTAAAGAAACATTTTCACTTTCAAAGTTAGACACGATAGTGCAATGTTGTGTTTCAGACTCATATCACTTAACTACAAGACCACTCTCTGTGTTGATAACATAAATGGAATTTTTCTTTTTTTTTCTTTTTGACGTCTTTAAATTGCCGGGATAAATACTTTGTAGAGCCACCCCACCCCCACCTCTACTCAAACCC
>QKMX01227240.1:0-10620 GCA_003401595.1 Venustaconcha ellipsiformis | reverse complement strand
ACACACACACACACACACACACACACACACACGTTTGTATATTAGACAAGCTACATACTATAACCAACTTTTGTATTATCCATAATTTGTATAACAGCTAATTTAGTTTTATTGATAATCAGCATTAACGGAGCTATGAAGTTATACATTGTTGCCATGCCAGTTTCTAGCCTCAGATACAAAACATCCAATGATGACAAAATCGTCTTTCATAAAACGCATTCAACTCACTTTAACGATCAGGTGATTATAAAATATTAATCACAATTTCATTGCGGAAATAAAGATGCAATTATAACTATTCTTGTCGTCAGTGGTGCCGGTCTAAATAACTCTTTTAAGTCTCCATTCGTCCTCTTATTTAGGAACAAAACTTAACATAGCAATTGACGAAAGATTTGTCTGTAAATGAATATGCATTTCTAAGGAAACTTCAAAGCAGGAACCGTCAGTTGACATGGGAACCGGTAAATACTTAGAACACCAATGTTCAAGATAGGACACCTCTAGACAAACAATATCGGCAATAGTGAAATTGTTGAAAAATAAATGATTTTTGTAATACGTTTCAGCATGCACTACCACCTTTATAAAAGTCTAGAAGATAATGATTCAAATTTATGTTATTTGATCATGGAAAATGGCATGCTGAAAATTTCAAAGGAACTACTCCCCTGTCATGTTGTGGATAATAGTCGGATTGCAAAAAATAAAATATGACTCAGAATTTAGATACTTGTATTTAGCGCAAGCATGATATATTCTTCTTTGAAACGCATACCTGTTGTAACTAGAGGTTTTATTTGCAAATAAAAGGTCTTCAGATGAAAGCGATATTACCACTGCTATTAAGTGCGGGGAGGATGAAAATTTATAACTTAAGTGAAATTAGTTTTATAATCAGAAGCTTTGGATATATAGATAGATTTTAGCCAACAATTTTTAAGGTCAATTTTAAATTCTGTCTTCGGAATAATTTACTGTTGTATTCAGATATATTATTATTCAAAAGACATTCATAGCGCTCATGAACGTTTTGGACTAAAACACTGCTTTGGAATTATGGTAAAGTCATTCAAAGATATTCTGTCTTATATTATTGTCTTTATGATTAATGTTGTTTTAGTACATTCAATATGGAATATCATAAGCTCTTTAATTCGTGATAGGACATGGTGGATTATTTTAGATTGAAAGCGCACCATGATAGTCACTTTCAATTTTCACATTGTTACTTAAATCAATAAATTGGTTGTTATTGTACTACATTTGTTGGTTTCGCTTCTTCCTGTTTAATAGTTTAAGATTATTGATTCGTACCAATGTGTAACGTACTGTGCATGTGTTTGTTTTCATTGATGGTCTACATTACTATTTGCTTATCGTGTTAACTGTTTCTGTTTCTGTCATGTCACCAAATTGAACAGACTGCAAATGGCAGATAGGGATGTACAAGCATTACACTTTAAATGTCGGTAACAAAGGCAAACCAACATGTTCCTTAACATCAAGTGACCAACGAAAATCTTAATTTTTGTATATATAATAGCATTTTCCATTTTGAAAAAAAGTCATATCATACATTATAACTTCTTGTGCCTGTCTCTCTTTCTGTTTTGTGTAAACTTTATAGATTTTGTTTTGCGTTTCTTTCCAACACGGTTCATCGTACTGTTAGAATTGAAATGCAGATATTAGCATGTTTTCGATATAAATATAGGTTTATGTGAGATCAGCCCATTTGTTTTTGAAGCACAAATGACCAGTAATCTTATAGTTGTCACCTATTGCGAAGCGAAACCATTTCAGCAATCTACACAAAATGCAAATATAGATGCTTCAGATGTTTATAGTGTTGTTAGACAAAATATAATAATATTTCTATTCTCTGTCTTTATTTCTTTTTATTTCGTTCTCTCTCTTTCTATGCTCCACATAAACAAATATAAATAATAAAAAGGATACATAAGTTCCACAAATGCAATCTTTTTATATCGATGTTAACGGTACAAAAAAAATAAACTTTTTTAGTCAGCCGTGTCAGTATTATTAAAAGGATCAAAAAGAAATACAAGCATTCAGGTATGAACTGAATACAATTGCAATTTCAACGACCCAATTATAAAGAAAAAGGGCAAATTCACTCTTGTAATTTTTCAATAATCTACAAATCATATCCAGTGATAAAGATGTCGTAATAATAATAAAATCGCTCGGGCAAAGCCAATAGTTTATTAGGGGTTTAGAAAATGTGATAGTGATATTAGTTAGAATAATCGTTTTGCCATTTACGTCACTAAATATTGCTTTAACTATATTGTTGCTAATACATTTGTAAACGGAATTACTATCTTGTTGCAAAAACATAAAACGTAACTGTTGCTTGCAGTAATGTGCGGAGTCATTGCGTAATTACATTACAGTTCAATCAAAGTAATGTTGTTTATTGTGATATGAAGTATAGTTTTCTGCAAATCAAAAAGCGTGCAGTTGTTGTCATATAAGTTGTAGAACATGACACTTGTAATGAAATATGTTATATCTATACGAGGTCAGAATATGTGGAGTAATGATGTTTTACAAGAAAGCAAATAAAGGAAATATTACCGTCCAAATGAATTGAACTAGTGTTCTTATCCAAATAAATCTACTTGTAAGAAGACACAATATGTCACCGAAAACGTTGCATGCCCTTTGTTAGTTTATCTGATAAGAGAATATGACGTGATACAAACTGAAAAAAAACTTAATAACACTTGTCTCCCTTGGCTTTAATATACAGGTTGGCCTAAACGTAGATAGCTTACTATTTGAAATTACATAGAGGAATACAAAAATGCTGAGTTCTTTGAATGTTTACTAGGTCGTGTACGCTTTTGAATATTATTCGACCGTGCATTGCACATGGAACATATAAATATGTAAGTTAGATTCTAAGCTATCGAGAGCAGTATTTATTTTCATTTTCAGAAATATTTATGAAATTGCCTGAGCAGACAGAATACTAAATGTAGAGAAATATACAAAACACCGAAGAATTATAACTGCTAAATTGCAGGTGAAATGCAGTGTTGCGCATGTTGTACGTATGCAAAATCATTCCTTTCCCACATAAATTAATAGTGCATAATCACCAATAACAGTAAGCTCACGAAATAGGACCCTCCCAAATGAAAGAAGGTGGTGTGGGGATATAGGCTAATAAACGAAAGAAGAATCATTACGCCCAATGCAGTTCCCAACCATAAGCAAGAAAAGAATGCGGTTATGTCTTGATAATCCTTCTAAAAATTTTCAGTGTTCTCCGCATTAACAAATTACCCAAGCAGGATATATTCCACTCCCCTGGCGTCCCGCTGTATTACTAACATCTTTTACCTACCTCAACCACCATAAGATTTATGAATCAGGTGATTGTACACACAACACAGTCACCAAGACAAGGTGCGCAGGAGATCGCAAATCTCACTGAGCAGATTTTTTAATTTTCTAGAATGGAAGGAAGACTAAAGAAGCTAGACAACTTTGAGCTAAAGATGGACAGAATAGAAGCCACAGTTTCGCGTCATTGAGGAAAGGTATCAGTTGGGTGATTAGGTGATTGTTGGTATCTGATAAAGATTTATATATCAAAATTGTGTAGTACCAACTGACGATAAAACTACAAAACCACAACGATGAGATGACGAGGATAAAACACGAAAGTTTCAATCAACTAGTAATGTAAATGGTGCGTAATGGAAAATTGGATAATACAGAGAAATAATTACGTGTTTAAAACTATGCATCTTAGTTCAAAAGTAAATCATTGCTAACTTCTGTTAAGAAATTTACATGACATACCGTATCAAACAGCTCCTTAATGTGAGGAGGGTTGTAGTAACGATCGTATTTAGGTTGTAGACCAAAATATTGGATAATAAAGTTCTTTAGGGTGAAGGGTTCGTTCGAAGGATTGCATTTCAACCTTCAGAATTACAAATTCTAATTTCAGCAATAAATTTCTCGCCTTTACGTTTTTTCTGTTGGAAGAAAGCATTTTTTAGAAGATTGGTTTGGTCACATGTAACTCTTAATTGACAGCATCCTTCCAAATTGCCTGCCACTGACAATGATGCAAATCTAAAATTAGTGTAAGGTATTTCAAAATCAGATCTTCCAAGAGATAGTGCTACTTTAGCAGCACAATCTCTCTTTTATTAGCTTTATTATTGACATGGCTGGAGAAGAAATGGTATACTATTTTGTGAGACGTACACATCTGTATGTTTGATGAGAATATTGGTCAATAATCGATTTTACAACTTCTTATTGTGGTCTGACTGAAGTACTGAATGTGAACTGGTGAGGATGATAAAGTATTGAATGCGTTTGGTTTCGATATCAATATACCATCTGAGAAGCGATGTATGGTAGTGTGATTTATACTTATGAAGGCAACGGCCGCCTTTTCAACATCCATTGATGTGTTCGAGTACATTGTTTTAAATCTGGAGATACGTTCCTTATAAGAAGTATACAAATGGGATCTCCAATTTCTTTCCTTCACGCAGCGTAACAATAATTTGGGTTGTTTTCGAAACCAGTGTGTGTTAAAGAAACAAAATACCTTTTGGTTTATTGGAAGTTAAAGTTTATATCGTGTCAATGATCTTCTAATCCTGAACGTAGGTATACAATTTGGGTCTTTTTGCATAATATCTATTATAAAGATTGAGAAAATTAGGTTACAGTAGAATTTAAAGTGTTGGATCTTAATTTTAGAGCATATTGTAAAGAGAATGTTCTATGTATTGTGATAGATGCAGTTGATTCACGTCAGCCAATGATCTTTCACATGGGCATACATTAAACGCTCACAAAGTGAGTCATATTGCTTAACGGAACAGCTATAAATATGACTTTCCTACTGAACCATAAACAGCAGAGCCAAAATCCAGTTTAGATCTAATAATGGTTCTGAATATGTTAAGAACAATATATAGTCTATCACCCTAGCCAGTGTGCTCTAATACATTTAATAAATCATAAAGTTTCAAAATTTTTTGGATTTTAAAACCGTAATGTGTGGTCTCAAGGTGAGTTTTCTGTAGAAGATAATATTTAATACGTTTGTTTCCTCACCTGTGTAAGTGCACCAAAGTTTAGGAATATCATGTTTTCTTTTCAGCTGACATACATGAAAACATACTGTCATTGATTTTGAAAAAATAAAACCATTGACATATTTCTAAGTTTGAATCTTGTTTATAATTTCTAACAATTGACTTTCAATCTTATTCCTGTCTTTCGATAAAACATATTAAAAAGTCATCAACATACAGACAGCAATCCGCAACCGGAGAAAATAGTCATTTCGACCTTGATGCATTGGAGGTCATCGGAAAAAACAAAGATTCTTGAGGACATGAAAGAAATCACCAACCCGGACAGCGGATTAAGCTTTTTGGTCAAATATATTCATTGTCGGTTAATGCGGGACATTTCGTAATACCCTGGCAAAAGTGTGAAACTGCGTAGAAAAAGGTTGCAAAATCATGCTAAACATTTTTTAGTCGCAAATACAGGAGCATAAATAAAATTTTATTAGATGATTTCACATAGAAACTTTGCACCGATAAAGATTCCTCAGATAGTTGTAAAGTTTATACTTTCCGTAAAGAGAAAAACTGACTCAACTGCTTGCCATCTGAAAAAAGATCATTTTGTTCTAAGATAGTAGTTTGCTCCGTAATAAGAAATAGTGACACAAATGCAAGTCAGAATAAGAGCACTTTATTCAGACTAATCTTGTAGTTCTCAAGCGAAATGCATAAAACACGAATCAATCGATTCTCTACTTTTAGAAATGCAAAGGCGGAGAGAACAGAAGATGGTTATGATGAAGGCTAAGTTAAAATTATATTAAAAAAAAGGTAACATTACGGTGGTTCTATCGAGTGAACACATTAAAATTAAAGGCATTACACTAGAGGAGATGAACATAACAACAGCCAAAAGGCAGTTTAGAAAAGTACAAAAGGAGTATACAGATTATGTTGAAGATGAATATCAGAAAGACCCATGGAAAATGCGATCATAATAAGCTCTTAACATATAATGCTGAGGGAATTATTGAAAATAAATATGAAACAAATCAGTTTAATGAAAAAAGAACTAAACAATATGCAGACATATATTCTTGTGGTTACATAGTTTATTATTTCTCTAGAGAATTGGTTAGGAAAAATGTAAAACATACCAGTGGATGCTTTTTATTATCTAAGTATGGCAAAAGGATCTGTATAGTTTGGCCAGCCTGAAAAAAACCCATGACAAGCTAATACTACTAACTATCCAGTTCCACGTGCTAATCGCTTGACCAAAAACACTAATTCTCTTGAAAATCACTTATTAGTCGTATATAAGAGCAATGTCATATTAGGGTAGATTATAAACATGCAAGACAAATCTCAGTAAGCAAATTGATATTTGCAGAGTTGGATACTCCAATTACAATTGAACAACTTAGCTAAGCTCAAAACAACTAAACACTGATTAAACTCTAAGCCTATACATAGTTTTAGTGAATACATAACTGGGTCATTTCCACTTTCATCAGATTGCAAGCTGAAACATTATTATGACGTTTATCAGCAGGATGAATCCTTCAAACTGAAACAGGTAATCCGATATATTCCAATAATTGTAGATCGATCACATGACTTAGATGTATAAGAAAAGTTTTCACCAGCATATTAAATCATGGACAATCCCCTTGGACCACAAAATATAACATTTTTATTTGGTGATTAAATAGTAAAGAAGGCACCATTTTTATATTACATATTTCTATCCAGAAGCTACTCTATGAAAGAAAAACGCTTTATTGTGACTTTTTTCATTTTTAACATCACGCCATTATATACGTAGTTTCGTCAGTGGTAAACGGTAACACTGCCGAGGGAATGGGAAAATGTTAACAACAATAAGTTCTGTTTACAGCTCAGTGCAGTACTTTAAACTCGCTCTCATATTATTTCGACTTTTCACTTAGGCTTCGTCAAGGTAAGGAGTTCTCTCCATTTCTGTTTTCATCCCGGATTCTGCATTACAGTCAAATATCTAGTATATCATCATTACATAACAAAGGTTTTTATTTATGTTTGTTGATGATACGGTGATACTTTCAGACACAGCAGATGGTCGACAAGCAACCTCAGGTAAGTTAAATACATGCTGTATAGGTTGGAATAAATTTATAAATATGGATCAAATAAACGTTATGATCTTTTGGACGAAGGAGCTAGAAGACAACATGATTTATTTCTGTACGGAGATGCTTTTCTAGACATTATAGTCATTTTAATTATGTAGGAATTATTTAAACCAACAGATGTGCTGCAGGTAATATTGATGCCAAAGTTATTAGCGCAATGAAGATACTTTTGAGTAAAACTAATAATCTACAGTATCTAGACAATATAATGTGTGATTTATTTGATGTTTTGTATACGTATTCGTGTTTTATATGCAGCGAAATTTTCGGGAGTTTCGAATGCAGATGATATAGACCTGTATATACAAAATATTTCGAATTGTTCCTTATTTCCAGCACAATGTTTGCACATAAAGTTTAACCATTATTAACTTTATGTAACTAAACATGTGAGCATAATTAAGTAGGGGTTGAAATTGCTAAGTACAAGAACTGTTTTCTTCAAAAGTATACCAATCAATGCATTCTGATTGAAAAAGAAAGAATTATAAAAGAGATCTATAATGTTAAAAAGATATATGTCTCAGACGATGGTGAAGATTGGTATTATACTAAATCGATCTATTCCTTTGTAACGCGTATTAACCAAAGATTAAAATGGACATAGGTTTACGTTTACGTTCACCAGCTGCTTCAAAAAAAGTCCAATATAACAAATAAGCATATAAAAATTAGCTTATAAAAAATCACTTAGTTAATACGGTTGCTATAGTTTAATCTAAATTAGCAATGGCATCATTAGTACCATGCATCCTCCACAAAATAGTTTGTGGGACAATTGTTTATCTCATTACTATATTCGCATACTCGTGTTTTCCTATGTAGAAATGGTCAGGATAGCTGTATCCATAATCACCTGTGACTGGTGGTCTTTTTTGTCATTCTTCAACGTGCATGGTACACAGCAGGGAGCAACGATATCCAGATTTGCAATATTTTTTGAACATTAGTTAACAATAATCAAGATAAACATTAATTACAATATATTTAGGTACTAAAAGTAAGTACGGTTGACGCTGAGTGTACCGCAAACAAGCTGTTTCACCTTGATGGCTCTAGCTACATGTCCAGCTTCTTCAGTCCATTTTCGAATTGAAAAAGCCGTGTTGCAGTTGTTTGGTTTTATGTGCTTTTACATTCATATCCTCGTTATAATTTATGATTGGTTTATTGATTTATCATTGTTATAGATCCACTTATTAAGGTAAGGAAACTTAAATGGTTTTTTTCAAAGTTACATCATTCTTCAGACTACGCCAGTTTGACTTTCGTTCATAAATGTACGAAAAGGAGTCATTTAGAAAGAAATGGTTTCGGATAAAAAAATTCCATGCTACGGGTCAACATTTTGTCTTGAAATCCATTATCCAAAATCAAATATTACTCTACTCAGTTAAAAACTTTACAGCAGATATACTTTGTAAAATTGTTTTATAAACAAGTTTGGATTTCAGGTGTAGGCATTACAGCAGAAAGAGAAGAACGTCTCAAAAGGTACTAAATGTCACCATATTTCATTAGTGTGCTCAACACATATTAAAATACGGGCTAAACTATAAATCTCGTGATATTCAGTAAAATTCTTGTCATTCTAAATGCACTCTTCAACATTTGTGTTTTTATTGTGACGTAAATGTATATCCATAATGCTTATAGATCGAGCACTCAAAGAAGTTAGGGCTGAGTGAGTGTTAACTGATGAGATTAAAACTCATCAATTATTACTCAGAACAGAGTTACTGCCATTTAAAGTTGCGTACGTAATGAATCATCGCATTATATTACCAGTCAAACATATGCACTCATCCTGCTTTTCTTCGATCACCATTCAATTCTGAAGACGTTTTTGCTGAAGATTATGCCTGTAGTTGGAACAGACAATGTGCATCACGTGAGATCACTATTGATTGCTTTTAGCAAAGAATGTAATGTTTATTTGACACCCATCCTAAATGCAAAATATACAAATGGTTAGGTTGAGAGGTGATGATAATAATAAACATACCTGGTATAAATGTAGTATCAAATACATACTTGTACAAAGTGTTGCTTTTAAGAGCCCATACAACTGTATATGGTTTAAATTAAGACATATTGACCTATTTGTCAGTAAATTACAACGTAAAATTTATATGCATGTAAGGTAGCATAATTTCAATAGTGTCATCAGAATTGACTCTTCAAGCACTGGGAAAGCGTTACTTCTTGAGAATATAACTCCAGACTACCTCTATTTTAAAGCTGGAAGCACCTACGTAATATCTAAGACTTCAATGAAAAATTGTTACCATTTTCAAGCTTAGTTGATGTTAATTTTTTATGTTCGTCTCTAATACTACATGAAAGACAATTAGGAATATAAAACAATTTGATCGTTTTTGTTTAATAAAGATGAATTTCGTTTTTCTTGTATATTGACATTATTCAGAGCAACCAAGAATTTATTAAAGCTTTCTTCCCTTTCCAAGGTCATTTAGCTCAGTCAAATCCTGTATTATATCCATGGACATGAAGCCCAAGTGATAAGGAGAAAATATTTTGTACATTACAAAATTCACCAAAGGAGTGATGAAATCTTAATAATGTGGTATTTAATCAAACATACGGTACCTTATAGTAATTTGTAGTGTTGAAAAACCTTATAGAATGTATAAACTTAAGTAGATAATAAGCTACTTATGTCCATTCACAAAACGAGACAAACTATGGCAAGAACACCTATTTTATAGAATCGGTGTCAGAGCAAGGGTAAGTAGACAATAAATGACTCATCGGAGAATCATACATCTAGCTCAACATAACAATATCTCAGAATTCATCGCATGATCTCAAACCCATACTAAAATTTTATACTTCAATAATGACTCGTTTTAACAGTCCAATTTTCGTAGGTCCTCGTAGCATGTCTATCTATCCATTACATATTCTCGATATTAAGAACAAAGACATTATTTTTGCACGTATAATGCTGTATGTGCTTTCCTCGTTAAATCCTTAGCGTTTGTAAGAGAGACAAAACCTCAGCTGAATCAGACACAAGATTTGTAACGGATGCACCTCACCTACCCCAACCAACAAAATCCTAACGTTTTGATTATTGATTTGGAATTGGATATGGAGTATATCCTATAAGAATCAGGTACACCAACCAATAACAATTGTTTTGATGAAAGGTACTGCTGGTACAAATTCGGTCTGGTTATTGTTTTTTTTAGAATCGTTCGGTCACAAATGTGAATGCTAGGGTTTGTCGATCTTCAAACTGGAAACGGGATATTGGATGCGTTCACTCATATTAAATAGTTAACCAATTCATCAATAAACTATTTACATATTAGCAATGAAACGTAAGTTGTCATTAT
>QKMX01227158.1:3206-20411 GCA_003401595.1 Venustaconcha ellipsiformis | reverse complement strand
TATATGTATATGTTTAATCCAACTGCAAAAAGCATAGACCTTATCCTGCAATTTGCTTACTGTGCTGGCAGATCAGGGTCGGTGTTCTACTGATTTGTCCTAACAAACTGCATAGACCCAGATTTGTCAGCACATTAGTCAGTGGCAGATATGGATCCATGCAGTTTGCAGATAGAACCAACTTGTGAGCAACTACATAGTGTATCAAAACCATTAACTTGAAGATGTTAGATTTGCTATTCTGAAGATTTAATATGATACAGTTCTTTATGCATTTAAAATATATAACTCAAGTCTGGAACTGTGGAAAAACACAGTGCTTCAGATGAATGAAATGGCACTTAAATGGTATGGTTATTTATAATCAGAACAATAATTTATTTTAATTTCCATGATTTGATAGTAAAATTTGGCAAAGTATTGAGACTCATAGGGGTGGACATGTTCAGTTATATATATTAAGATACATTGTAGATGCACATTCAATTTTGCATGTTATATATTGTTGGTTAACATGCCGTGCCTCAATAATAATTTATAACTTATTATGAAATGGTTATTGTCTTTTATAGTACATATTTAACATGGGCCACAAATTTTGTAAACGTCGTTACTGCTTACTATCATATTCATTCATCTGTGTTCATGTCATTTCAATCACTATTGATAGTCCAACATTACTAGGGTCTTTACATTAATTTAAGCTCAAATGAATCATCTTTATTTAGAAATAATATGATTTGTGTAAAAGCATTTCAGGAGATGGTCTCAGCCAACATTGACATAGTATTTGATTTATTAGTTTCTACATAATGCTTTGAATCAAACTCATTGCCAGAAATTGACTGAATTTGAAATAACATTAAACATTTGGACTTTTCACAAAACAGGTTTTAAATAATTTTGTTAGTAGAAATTTGCCCATAATTTTGGAATAATACTGTACTCTGTGTGCAATCCAATCAGAAAACATATTACTCATTGAAAAGGTAGACTCACAAGATGAACTATACCCATCAACAGAGTCCAGATTTTGATAGGTTTATGTACTTGCATCATCATCTCATTCACTTCATTTTGCTAATGCATGGCTACAGTGGCTTATTGTTTAGCTTAGTGAACTTGTGACCAGAAGAATTTGGTTTTTGATCCTGACATGAGGCCAGTGCGGATTAGTAGTGTGACTCTAGGCAAAGATCTTTACTCCAGTTGCTTTAGTATTAAATGACCTTCAGGTGTTGCTGTGCCACAAAAACACCAAACCAAGCTAAACAGGTCATTGAATGATGCAGATGCTGTAGGGTGCAAATTATTCACATTTGATAGTCTGCTATATTTTCTTGGAAAATGATTAAATTTATTTCATGTATTTGGACAGTTATGGTAAATTTAATCCTCATTCAGATTTGTGCAAAACACATAAAACCTTCTCCATTACATATTTTCACTTTATGTTAGAGCTACCTACATGCATGGTGTCTTCTGTTGAAGTCTGTGACCATTATCTGAGTTGGACATGTGATCAAAGTTTACGTTTTTTTTTTATTTTTAAAACTTGATTGGTATAATTTGTATTTCATTTTGTATGCATTAGTAATTTTATAAAGAAATTGTTTTGTCTTAAAATTGAATGATCTCATTTTATCCACAGGAGCACAGAGGATGTTTTCGCAGCTCTTGAGGATAACCAGGTTCAGCTATCTACAATGAAAGCCTCTCGTTTTGTCAAGGCCTTTGAGCAGGATGTAGACAGATGGGAGAGGACATTGTCACACATCTTGGAAGTAGTAGAGATGCTTCTTACTGTGCAGAGACAGTGGATGTACCTAGAGGTAATGATGATGATGATGATGATGATGGTGGTGATATGTTACAATGCATTTAGTAAGTGAGAGAATGAATATATATTTAGTAAGTTCCTGTTTCATATATATTTACATTAACATTGAAAAGAAGCAAGAAGTATGTTCTCAGTTTGTTCTACAGAATCATGAATTTGAATTGATTAGGCCATGTTGACTTTATAGCTTTATGATCATGAAAAGTAAACATTTTCCTAATGTATTATTTTATAATATATATGTCTACTTTACATGTACTCTCATTTTTTCCATCATGATTTTAAATATTTGTCTGGTTTCTTAAAGAACATTTTCCTGGGTGAAGACATTCGCAAGCAGTTACCTCGAGAATCAGCAGAGTTTGATGATGTGAATGCCAAGTGGAAGGTCATTATGACTCGGCTGAACAAGGACAAAAATGCTCTTAGAGGAACCCACCATGAAGGTAAAGGTCATTATGAATTGACTCAAAAAGTACCAAAATGTTTTAGAGGAACCTCTAATGAAGTTAAATATATTATTCACATTGTTTCGAAGAGATTGAAGAGTTAGTTGTTGTCTTTGTAAGAATGAATATACTTTGGGGAATTGTTTGTAAGACAGACACTTTGTAACCTAGCTTAGCAGTCATTTCCATACATTTGACTCCTGTTAATCTGTTAATAGCAGACATTTTTGGGAATTCACAGCAAATTCTTTCTTTAAATATCAATTATATGACTGACACCTGACTGACACTCAGGATGAAATATTAAAACTGTCACAGAGACGATGGAATGCTATTTTTAATAAAATCTATTTTTTCCTTACATTTGTTTTGAAACAATATCATTGATATGTAGTAATTGAAGTTTTCAATAATAAATGACAGATAATTAAAGAAGCCTATTATAGATTAATTTGTAATTTTAACTGAGGGCCACTTTTGTAATGAAAATTGTTTTCTAGGTAAAGTAGAATGACTTGTCATTGATGAGACTTGACTGTTTTCCACCTTTCTTTAAATATTTGATAAATAAGACCTTGAGAAAATAGATGGTGTCCTTTTCTTCCATCGTTTTTTCAATTAAGTTTATCAAAGGTTTTGATTACAAAAGGTTATCTCATTGTGGAGTTTGTTGTGCACTTTTGGGTATCATTAACAATTAATAAGGTTTACAGCTACAAGCCATGTGCAGTTTTATTTTCTTCTAGAGAAATTGAGGTATCAGAGAGAAATGTTTCTATTAGCATCTGATTTGTCTTAAATGAAAATAATGCTGCTCTTACTTCCAAGTATAGTTACCACACTTGAATTGAAAATCTTAGCATGCAAGAATGTCAGAACTGGTTTCAACATGCAGAAGTTCCAAATATTATTGGTCTAATCTTGAATTTCTGGAAATTCTTTTCTGAATGTTGAGTGTCATAATCTTTAGTAGACTTTTGTTGTGTTTTATCTACCTTTAACAAAAAACACCTACAAGCGATGCATAGTTTCAATTCTTTCTAGAGAAATTTCATTATTCGTTAAGTTTTATACAAGGACTCAAAAATACTTCCCAGGTATGCTGGAGCAGCTGAATGACATGAATCTCAAACTGGAAGAGATTCAGAAATCTTTGGACATGTATCTGGAGACCAAACGACAGATCTTCCCACGATTCTACTTCCTGTCCAATGATGATCTGCTGGAGATTCTGGGTCAGTCTAAGAATCCCGAAGCTGTCCAACCCCACTTCAAGAAATGCTTTGACAATATAAAGTCACTCAAGATGAGCAAGGTAATCATATTTGCATGTAAAAGGAAAATTTAAGTAAAAACAAATATATACATTCATTTTCGAACCATTAAATGTTGTTAACTGTTACCAACAGGATATAGGTTATGAAAGGAGTATTAATAAGCTTTCTCATTTTTTGTTCAATTATGGAGATAAACTGAGTTTTAAATAAGCACATATATTTAGTTGATTCATTTAACAGGTAGATCTGGCATAACACCTGTTAAGGTTAATTGAATTGTTTATGACCAAGAAAGATTTATCTGGTGCTTCAAATTTTTCCCAGTAAAATATTTGAATGATATATTTTTTCTCCTTGGAATAATGGCCCAGATATAATGTGTGAATTAAGCATTGATAATCATGACTAGATAATGTATAGAAGAGAAGATGAAATCTTAAGCATGAATATTGCTACATTTGTTTCCAAAGTTGCATATTGGAAAAACAAAATTTTGTCTAGAATGCCTAAAATTAATTTTGGAGGGGAATATAAATGCAAGCATGAGTAATTTAAAACCCAGTAAGGAATGGCCCCTGGCAAGAAAAACTGAAGATGAAAAATGTTTAAATTTTATTGAACAATCAAGAAATGGATAAATACATTTGGAACCTCTGTTTCTTTGCTTAATAACATCAAGTTTTAATCTAGCACAGAGGACAATCCACCTATTCCATTTTTGGAATAAGCATGCACAGATTCAAGTAATTGTGTGATTTTATATTTATGCATAAGCTATGTATTTTACAGCAAGCCAATTTATCAGGCACAATTTTACATTATGGGATGTGAAATGCCACTGCTAAGCGATTATTCTACATGGAATCACAAAAAGATAATTCTGTTTTTAGAGTTTTATTCAAATATTGATTTTCTATATTAATGTCACCTGCAAGAGATCAACAGAATTGGCATTTGATTACAGAACTTTTTGTAAAAGCTGTCGAACTGTACCTTGTCAGTGAAGATGACTGACACACATTATTTATTTCTTATTATGTTATCCTGTTCAGACTGGCATGAACATGAAGTGGGAAGCTGCTGGGATGTCATCTGTGGATGGAGAGTATGTGGAATTTGGACATCCAGTCTTCTTGGAAGGCCCTGTGGAAGCATGGCTGTGTGATGTGGAGAAGACAATGAGGTGGACACTAAAGGAAGTATTGAAGGCTACAAGGGCAGCACTGAAAAAGAGTCTGACAAAACGAGACAAGTGGATCAAAGATTGGCCCGGACAGGTAGGAAACTTAGCAGAGAGAAAAGAAAGAAGTATGAGAGATGGACAAAATAATTAAAATTCACTACTTTGGTGTCAGAAAATATGGCCCAGTGTCAGAAAATATGACCCAAAAAGAGATAGAGAGACAGAGAGAGAGAGAGAGTGGTTTTTCACTGTATTGGTCACTCATTCTTGCTTGGTGTTTGTTTTTTTGTATTCAGGTTTTCTATCTTTTAAATGCTGTAAAATATTGTGCCGATATAATGGACCCACAAACAAAAAAAAACAATTATATTTATTGACTGGTTGCATTGTATTTTTTTAATACCATTTAAAAACACTGAGATCATTTGAAACAGTCCAGCTTTTTATTATGATCTTTCCTCTTGAGCAGAAAAATATATTTATTTAATTATGGAATGTAATTTTTTTTGTTTATATGATATTTTTGACACATTATTGGCTTTATCATATTGATGAAATGAGAGATAGTTACCTCTCAAAACGACACTTAGTCAACTTATACAGGCCGCTCCAAGAGGAAATCTAACCCAAAACCCTTAGGTTACAAGTCTAATTCTCGACCAGTTGAGCTAGAAAGGTCAGTGTAGCCAAGATTGACTTTTAGTATCATAGAGAAGCTGTCCATTTGAACATTCTAATCATTTGCTGTCAATAATGGGGGAAACAAATTCATTTGGATTGCCTCTGTTGCAGCAAATCATTGTAATTTGGTTTTTCTATCATCTAATGTTAATCATCATTAGATCATCCTTGACAGCTTTTGATTGGTTGAGGTGAATTATTTGTTGCATTCCTCACATGGATAAATTTGAAATTTTGTTCTTGCTTTCAAAATAATCCAGAAAGATTTTACATTCATTTCAGCTCAAAATATATACAATACGTAACTGTATGATGCTTGTCTTCTTGTAAATAGTATAGACATTGATCTGTTGGCATAAAGTACATCATGACTTCAGGGTACGCTGTCACTTTAAGGTAGTTTTCTTTTGCAAAGTAACTGAGTGGCATGGGTGGTTGAGTGGTCCGGGGTGCTCTCCTTTACAGACCCCTGTCTGTGTGGGTTTGAGTCTCAAGTTTGGTCAGCATGGGTATGAAAGAATGATTGCTACTAGCTCAATGTGGGTGGGTGGTTTTCCCAGGATTTATCTGGCTTCTTCTTCCACCAGATGAACTGGTCATTATGTAAAGTCTATTATGTGCTGAAAAATGACATTAAACCCTCAAAACAACAAGAGCAAAGTTAATCTCTAATATGCAGCTTGAAATAGCAAAGGCTTATTATGATGTGATAAATATTGGAGACATTGAACTTAAAATGAGATGGTTGTGACTTACAATGACATGGTTGTGACTAAAAATAACATGTTTTTGAATTAAAATAAGTAACATGGTTTTGAATAAAAATGACATTGTGACTTATATGACATCGTCAAGAAGATAACATGTTCTTTTGGTACTTCATACGTAGCCTTTTGCACAATGTACTATTTTCTTTCTATACTTGATCAGGAATGTTCTACACAACCTCCTGTTTTCTTTGTTTACTTGATAAGAATTCTTTGATCTTCTACCAAACCTCACTTTTTTACTGTGTAATTGATAAGGAGTCTGTGATGATAAAATTATCCCCCACCCCCACAACATACCCTCTACTTTGTGCACTTGATAAAAAATTTGTGATGACAGAAATCCCCACCAAGCATACATTCTGATAACAGAATTACCCCCACAACATACCTTTTACTTTTGTGTACTTCTATGATGACAGAATTATCCACTCAACAGGCCCTTTACTTTGTGAACTTGATAACAAGTCTGAGATGACAGAATAACCCATTCCACATACTTTTTACTTCGTGTACTTGATAAAACATCTATGATGACAGAATTGCCAACTCAACATAGGTGTTATACATAGGTCACAGCAGTAAACAGTTGTTTATTGTCTTTGTTGAAAGGAAATCGACTTTGGATCAGTAGATGAATGAATGAAAAGTGAATAAGAATGAAATATTAACATTTGTGCAGTTTGCAGTTGGACTCAACTTTTAAGTGAGTATGTATGGCAGCCAGTCTGATCTTGTGAATATAACCTGGAAGGAAATTGAGAAACTAAATAGATGTTTGTTTAGCTTCATTTTTCCCTATCCTGCAAATGTTATCCATTTCAAAATGTATTTGTTTGCTTATTAATGGTGATGATACAATTTTTATTGAAACTGACATTCAAATTGTTCTCTTCACAGACCTGTATCACATCTGCTCAGATTCAGTGGACAGGAGATGTTGCTAGAGCACTGGCCACAACCAAGGAAAGGGGAGACAAAAGAGCTTTGAAGAGTATGAAGAAAAAGCAGGTAACTGCCAATAGAGAATTATAATTAGATTTATGCAAAATTGAGAAATATTTGATGTCAGAATATTTTTTAATATTACAAAAGTGTATAAATTAAACATATTAAACACATGATTTTTTTTATAATGAGACCCCATATCACAGAGATGAGATGGTATTGTACTGATTACAAATATACATGCATAGCTGGCTCATATATACCTCCTGAAGGCAGAACATGAGCATGTGGAATAAACATCTGATTGGACTTGTTAAGAATAGGTAAGCTTGTTCTAAATTTTTGCCTTTTCATTAAATAATAAACAGGTACTGCCATGGCTAAGTGGTTAGTATGCAAGGTTCACAACCAGAAGGGTGCATGTTCAAATCCTGCCTGGAACATGTCAGGTCTACTACTGTGGTGTGTCTCACAGCAAGACATTTTAATCCAGTTGCCTTTGCCTAACATAAACATTTGTGATCAGATATGGTATCAAACATAAGATGATGCCATTTTTTAAATTTATAAACTTAAATAAAAATGTTTTGGCACAGTTTAGAAATTATCAGAGCTATATATGCCCTTAAATCAAAAATAAATTGGTGGGAATCTTGAGGTTTCTTCACATCATAGGTTGATCAGTCAAATAACTTTAATGATACACAAACTTATGAACCCCAGAAAAAATGCCAATGAAGATAAAATAATTGTGTAATATGTCATACAGTATTCACTCAGACTTATGTATATTTCAGGTCTCCATGCTAAACAAATTCTCAGAAGCAATCCGTGGTAATCTGACAAAAATTCAGAGACTGAAGATTGTGGCTTTGGTCACCATTGAGGTACATTCTCGTGACATCATAGAAAAGTTGGTAAAGACTGGATGTTCTGACCAGTATGCTTTTGACTGGTTGAGTCAGCTTCGAGTCTACTGGGAGAGGGTAAGTTAATCTGTACAGTGTACATGCACTTACATTTGCTAGCATGTGTATTGGCTAGTTTGTGTATTTAGATGTCTGACTAATAGTGGCATCATATGTATAATTCAGGGAGTGTAGCATGACCCTGTTGGAGTTCATCTTTTGACAGATGTGGCAGTTAGTGAGCACAGTGTGGGAAATGTATCATTTCTTGAATGCAAAATGCAGGCACATCACTTCCTCCCTCCATCTATTTTTAAGCAGATACTTGCTGCTAGGTATTCGGAATTTCAAAGGGACAGGTGACTAATCTGTAAAAGACGTTATTACTCTTATCTTGTTCGTCTGTGCATAATTTAAAAAATGCAGTGTTTTCAATGATTAGAGAATAATAAAACATAAATATATTGCAGTCTCAATTAATAAAAACTGCAACAAAACACTTTTCATGACAGAGATGACAAAATAAACCACTGGCAATGAATTCAAGAGCTTGTAATGAGTTAACTTATTTTTTTGCACAAAGGTATCTATGTTTAGTCTCATTAACTGCAAACGACTGTAAGAATATTCATTATAGAATGAATATAACTGTTATAGCAAACACTGCACATGTGTCAAATCAGCTGCAACCAACCTGATCATGAAAGAATTCATAATTTGGAATTTTCCTGGGTTTTCTTTCAAGGAAATTGATGACTGTGTTGTGAAGCAGACCAACACACAGTTCCAGTATGGATATGAATACTTGGGTAACTCTGGACGTCTGGTTGTCACTCCACTCACTGATCGCTGCTACATGACCCTAACAACAGCTCTGCATCTACACAGGGGTGGAAGTCCCAAGGGGCCAGCTGGAACAGGAAAAACTGAGACTGTAAAGGATCTTGGAAAGTCTCTTGGAATGTATGTCATTGTCGTGAACTGTTCTGAGGGTCTAGATTACAAGTCCATGGGAAGAATGTTCTCAGGTCTTGCTCAGGTCAGTTAGGATTTTTTTTCTTCATGTTTTTATTCAGATATAATTGGTACTAAACACTTGTCATTTTCACATTAAGCAGTTCTAAAAATATTAATAGATTCTTTTTGGTGTATGTATGATTATATTTTTTTTTAAATTTCATATCAGCAAATTCCACTTTTATTCCTAGTTTGACATGTAACACAAAAGTTCATAAGATGCCTATGCAATAGCTGAAGAAGAGAGAGAGAGAGGCTGACAGGCAAACTGATGCACAGAGAATGAGGCAGGTTGACCAGTATGTTTATCAGATGGACAGACTTAGACACATTAAGGCAATTATATAGAAAGATATACTAATAATGTCAGCAACTGCCTTTTTTCTTTTTATCTGATGAAATAGATATAAGGTATAGATGTCAGAATTCCAGTATGAAAGTAGTAAATAGTTTTAGAAAGGATAATTGTCGGATTACATGTTTTTATTCAGACTGGTGCATGGGGTTGCTTTGATGAGTTCAACAGAATCAACATTGAGGTTTTGTCAGTGGTTGCCCAGCAGATTCTCTCAATCCTCAGTGCTCTGGCTGCTGGATCACAAAGATTTGTCTTTGAGGGACGAGAAATTGATCTGGTCTGGTCCTGTGGTATCTTCATTACCATGAACCCAGGTATGCTGCTTAAAAGGCATGTTTGGATACCATGAGTAAAATCTATAACAAACGACAGTAGAAATAAGTTCTAAATAAAAACATTGTCTACAACACCACATTAAAACCTGATAGATGTCTTTCAGCTACTTACACACCAAGATGGTAGCCATAAAATATTGTAAGAGAAAGGTTGATTGATATGTACATTTAGATGTTTAGCATGTCATGAATAAAAGCTTAAAGATGTTTACTTTTGTAATTCACATTCAGTACAAAGTTTTAAGTAAATATTATATATTTTGTTATGTCACCTTAATTATATAATTACATTCATTATATTAAACCATGTCCCATTTGTTTTGCATCCTGTACATTAAACTGTGCCCATTCACTTTGCTTTCAGTGCATTAAACCATGTCCCATATTTAGCTTTGCATTCACTGCATTCAGAGCATTAAACTATGTCCGATTCACTTTGCATTCAGTGTATTAAGCCATGGCCCAATCACTTTGCATTCAGTGCATTAAACCATGACCCATTTACTTTGCATTCAGTACATTAAACCATGACCCATTCACTTTGCATTCAGTGCATTAAATCATGTCCCATTCAGTTTGCATTCATTGCATTAATCCATGCCCATTCACTTTGCAGAATGTAGATTAAACCATGCCCATTCACTTTGCATTCAATGTATTACACCATGCCCAATTCACTTTATGTTCAGTATCTTAAATGATGTCCCATTCAATTTGCTTTCATTGTATTAAACCATGTCCCATTCACTTTCAAGTCATTGAATTAAAACATGCCCCATTCACTTTGCATTCACAGGATTAAACCATGTCTAATTCACTTTGCATTCAGTGCATTAAAACCATGTAACATTCTCTTTGCATTAAATAAAACTTTTAAATATTTGCCCATATTGAGTGTAGATATGATCATATTGTTGTGGAATTTTTGCACATACTGTTTCTAACCATGTGGCACAAAGTTACTTTTGTTTATATACAATTTGACATATCAGGCACGTGATTTTGGAGAAAGAAACATAAAAATATCATAGATTTTTAAAAACAATTTTAGTGTGAGACTGATATTGTTGGATAAGTGGCTTATTTTCAGGGTAGAGAGGACAGTCACTGTGATAATTTGTTGATTGAGTGACAGTCTCAGTTCAAGTTCTGCTGCCATGAAAACAATTTACAGAAATCATTAGAAATATCACTTGCAAGGATAAAGACATGTTTTGCATAATCTAGTTGACTGTTTACCAGAAACAATATCTTTCCTGCTTTAAAGAAAAAGAATATGTTTAAATAAAAAAGTGGCAATGAATCATTAATTAGAGAAATGTAGAACTTCACTTGCAAAATGAGAAAAATGAGGAATTCTTGAAGTTTTACCTGCTAATTATAACTTTTACCAGCAATGAAGCAAACAGTTCCATTTCCATCATTGCTGCTATTTCATGTCACAAAGAAGTAAGCATGCATGAGGTTGATGCATTAAAAATTTAAGATGGATGAGGTCTTATACTTAATGATCAAGAAGATCAAAATTAAAATGTAGAGTTTTAACATTTAATTCAAGTTATGGCTTTTATTTCAGTGATAATGTACAAAATTTTGTTTATGTCTGCTTGGTTTAATGTTTCTAATAAATAGGTTACTGAATTTATGCTAAAATAGTTTTGTGGATTCGTTGTTTTCGCTGTGCCAACTCACAATAATGCATGCTACTGCCAAACAATTCAGCCACACAAAATAATAATCCATACTTAACACATGAAGGTAGCATTGTCCTGTGAATTTAAGAGTTATTTTGAGGATCAGGAAGAATTTATTGCAAATGAATGCTTATTACTGTTTAATTGTGAAAAGCAAAGTTTAAAGTGAAAGGTAATATAGGAATTAAATACATGCAACAGAATCCAAGCACATTAACTGATAACACAAGAAGTTTGGAAATGGTTTAAAATTTTAATCAGAAAGATACCTATGTCTTGATGCAGTAAACCGAATAAAAATGCATTATTCAGTAGTTTAAAATGTTGTGGATTTCTAAATGGTATATGTTTTCCTGTGTTTATGTTAGGGCAAACATTTTTTTGTAGCCTAGTGTATAATAACTGTTTAGTAACAGATTAGTTTTTTCTAGCTATGGTACTGATTAATATAGAAAATGTACAAGTATCAAAATGTTAGTTATTTCAGTATTACACTAGTGATCATCATTAATACCTATGACAAATAAATAATTATTTAGTTATATTGACAAGTAATATATTCTATGGAAACAATAAACAGCATTTTTGTTTTAATTTCAGCAGGTATTTCACAAAACCATGAGTAATAAAGCTTATAAATATTGAAATTTTCAGGTATTTCACAAAACCATGAGTAATAACGCTTATACATATTTAAATTTTCAGGTATTTCACAAAACCATGAGTAATAACGCTTATACATATTGAAATTTTCAGGTTATGCCGGTCGTACTGAACTACCCGATAACTTGAAATCCATGTTCCGACCAATAGCCATGGTGGTGCCTGACTCAAACCTGATTGCAGAAATCATCTTGTTTGGTGAAGGATTTGGAAATACAAAGGTAATTTCAGTCAAGTGACTGTATGATATGGTTCCTTGTTTAAAGACATTTATTATGAAGTTGAGAGAACTTTGTTTCATAGACATTCAGTCAGCCTGTGTTTCACATATGGGTAATGACTGACTGAATTAGTGTGTTAAACACTTAAGCTTCAAGCTTTCTAAGAGAACTAATGTTGTCATATCATACATTTGTTTAAAGTCTAGTTAAATTTTGTATTGTCAAAGGCATGAAAGGCATAAACAGCCATATAATTTATGATGAATAAAAATATAGTTGTAGAGTATATGTCATGTTTTGTTTTGTTTCATAAAATGGTACTAATGCAACCACAAATGATTATTTCATAACATCAGTGGCAGTTAGTTCGACTTCAAGAAGGACATTGTATGGCTTGTGAAACTTAAATATTGTCTCTTGGTGTGAAAACATTTTATTGTGTGAAAGGGTTTCTAACCCCGAAAATTTAGCATTATTCTGAAAAAATTACTTTTTTAATTTCATTTATAAAATGCATTTTATTACATTCCATTTTTGTTTAGCAGTCATAACTCTTTGTTTTGCTTTAATATCATATTTTAAATGCATAAAATTTGATTATTTCATTATCATAATTGCAGTATTTAATTTTCATTCTGCATCCCAATTTTGCTTTACTCTTAAAAGTGTCCAATTTTATGGTCAGTGTCATGTGTATGTATCAAGTAACAAGAAGCGGATTTAGCACTTGATTAGTCATATGTCAAGTGGCTAATAGGCTGCAAATAAGGTATATAGATAAGAAATGGTTTTTGAAATATATGTAATTCAGGCACACTATCAAATTAATCATTTCAATTGACATTTAAAGTTAGATGATTAAACAAAATATACATGATGTATATATGCTTACACATATATAGATAAATATTTACAATAAATGGTAGGGAAGCAAAATTGTATGCCATTGAGACAAATATTATAAAAGAAATATTGAATGATTCTAATTTTAGCCATTGTTTAATTAAGTATTTTTTTTTATTTATCTTAGTTGCTTGCCAAAAAAGTCTTTACACTGTACTCCCTGGCAAGTCAACAGCTCTCAAAACAAGACCATTATGACTTTGGCCTGAGAGCTCTTGTCTCAGTGCTAAGATATGCTGGTAGGAAAAAGAGGACGAATCCAAATATGCCTGATGAGGAGGTAGGACATAACTGTTGGTCCCCATGTTTTCCCTAACTGTTTGTTGAAAATGAAATCTCTCAGAATGATGCCATTATTAAGATTCTCATTTCCATGCTTTATCTGTATTTACTGGACAATTTTCTCTTTTTCTTGTTTCATCTCTTGTGACTTAGCAAAAATGGACTTTTTTATTTACTAATATAATCATGAATATGCCACTGGTCAGGAAGGTACTTACATCAAAATATCTTTATCAATAATTTATTGTTTGTTGATTGTTTTTAATTAATGGTTTGTAAACTTACAGACTTCATTAAAATTGGTACCCCCTTAAAAAGTGAATTCATACCATGAATTAAGGGTAGTATTACTTTTTAGAATAAGCTTAGTGTTAACATGATAGATAAACAAGCAAGTGCAAGAAAAAGGGGTCTATTGTTTATAGATTTCAAATTGGACATCATGCATTTAACACATGTAATAAACAGGATATCTGCATAAAGAAAATTGAATGAACACTACATTTTATTTAACATTTATCAGATTGCAAAATGATGATTGGTTTGAATAATCACCAGGAAATAATTAAAAATGAGGACCGGTTTGAATAATCACCATGGAACAACTAAAATGAGGATTGTTTGAATAATCACCATGGAATAATTTTATTTTATTATTGGTTTGCAAAAATGCCATGGAATAATTAAAAACGAGCATTGATTTGAAAAAAATGCTTTAGAATAACTAAAACTGAGGATTGGTTTAAATAATCACCATGGAATAGTTAAAAAGGATGATTGTTTGAATAATTGCCATGGAATAAAAAAGAATTGGTTTGAATAAATGTCATGAATAACTAAAAATGAGGATTGGTTTGAATAATTGCCAGAAATTAATTAAACATGGATTTAAGCTAACCTCAATGCTGATTATCAGCATTTTTTAACAGGATAGTTGATGTGTTCTGAGAACAAAAAAATAAAAGCAAATTAAATTATTTCTTTTTCTGTCATCTAAAATATAATTGGAATGAGGTTGCTCGAATTTAAATAAACTGATATCAAACATGAAAGATTATTAAAAAATATTACGCAGGTTTACTATAATCCATAACATAAACCAATGTCAGAAAAGATCGCAAATGCACATTCTTCATTTTTTTAAAAATAATAATTTATGAGAGCATAATATTTGTCATTCTGTGTTACAGATTCTTTTATTGTCAATGAAAGATATGAATGTTGCCAAGCTGACGTCTGTGGACTTGCCCCTCTTTAATGGAATTATGTCTGACCTGTTCCCGGGAATAGAGACTCCAGTCATTGATTACTCAAAGGTTGGTCAATAACTTACTATTATTTATTATTTTTGTGTGTCATTTAGATCAAATGTGGCTTGCTGTATACAAATATAAGATTAGACAAGTGAAACTTTGAACCAGAAGTCACAGCAAAAGGACTTATAGACAGTTGAGAAGCTCTAGCAAAAGATTCACTCAACAAACCATACAAGATCATTTCTCTTACTTAATCATTGATATTAATGTGTAAGTTTCAGCAACAATGATCAACAATACTGCAAACTATGTATCTTCCCACTCTACTAGCATAAGAATTAGGTCAAATTCTTAGATATAACTAATTGCTAAATAAGGTGCAACTTGACCATATGACCCTGCCTTATATTCAATCTTATTTCAGTTTATGTTTTGCCCACATTAAGCTTATACATCATTGCCATGCCCATATTTCCATCCACTCATCTGCAAATCACTCAAGGCAGGTCTACCTAGCATAAGTACAACAAGCACCATAGAAATGAAGGACATGAATTTCTAGCATTTTTTATATAATAAACAATAATCTGTTTATATTTGGTAATACAATTAAGCATGCTTTTAGAAGAATGAAAAAATATGTCAGGTAATTGATTTAAAACATTTAAAAGTCTTCAGTTTGAATGATTGTTCTTTGATTATTATTAAATCTTTTCTTTTGTTAAAATTGTCTAAATATAGTGTTACTATAAGATGCAGATGCATTTGTTTTATAAGTCGTTGTCAGTTGTTATTTGTATTTTCTCCTTCTTGTTGGCATTTCTTTTCTGTATAATTATTCTGTGTAGATTCATAGGACAAGTGAGCCTTCAAGCACTAACTCTATGTAAGGTCTGATTTTCTTTTTCTAGATCAGTATTCAAGAATTGCATGAATAAATTTCTAAAACATAATGGTCCAAAAAGTTAACATTCTTTAACATCACATTATTGTCAAATAAGAATGATCAAAAATGGATACTAAATATGAACCTTGATGTTGTCTTCAAAAATATTTCCTGGTGAGAAAACTTTTTAAGAAAATAATTATCCATTAATCTTTCTTCAGCTGAAAACAGCAGTCACCACACAGCTTCAGAACCAAAATCTGCTGGTGACAGATCATTCTGTGACAAAGGTGATACATTTGTATGAGACAAAGATTTCTCGCCACTCTGTCATGATTGTAGGGTCTACACAGTCTGGCAAAACTGCCAGCTGGAAGACACTGCAACTTGCATTGTCTCTTCTGAACAAAGAAGGGGATCCCAACTATCAGCATGTAAAGGTAAGTACAGTTATTTATGTACTGTCAGATTTCAGTATGCTTTGATTCATCATTATTATGTAATTTAGTGTAATACCATCCCTTGTTCTACCATTTAATCCCCTTATGTTATTGGATATGTATTAGTAATTAATATGTGATTTTTTATAAAACATAGGCGGATTGTAGAGTGGGTTTACTTACAAAATCAATATTGTTATACTGTATCATACAACTTTGCAAATATACATATTCTCAAGATATGGGCAATAGCCCACTGTGCTTATTATTACCCATGGCTGCATAAGCTGAGATTTCCTCATATTTTCTCTGCACGCATAAACAAACATATTTTGTCAACAGCATAATGTAACGACCTCCTGTGGACCAATGAAAATGCTAGTTTTATTGATTAAAAAATGACTGTGCGTGGAAGCAAAATTTGAATAGGTTCATTCAAATCACTTGAAAGGTCATGTTGGGTAAATTATGCTGTAAACATACTCTTGCTTGGAGTGATTGGTTGCAGATGTATGCACATACATTTATAATGTTCCATTCAGTTTTGTTTTATGTTATCAATAAATTATGAAGCCGACTTTTTGTTTATTTTATTTAGGACTACCCCCTCAATCCCAAAGCCCTGTCTCTTGGAGAGTTATATGGAGAATTTGATCTGAACACAAATGAATGGACTGATGGTGTGCTGTCCTCTGTCATGAGACAGACTTGTGCAGGTAAAGCGAAACATATCCCTATGGTGTGTATTCTTGAAACAGCCAGAGTATAAAACTCATATTAAGGCTCACAGCTCCCACATTTGACATCATACTAGGATTTAAACCTCTTTGAAAGTGAGATAAGTGGCATCTGAAACTAGGTTCTAGTTTAACTACGGTTCAGTACTAATCACCTTTAACAAGTGTCTGTTTAATATGTTACTAAAAATAGATTAATGTGAAATGGATTTATTATGAATTACATTTTACAATACTCTTTTATTATATAATGAAGTACTTTATATAGTTACACATTTTAACGTTGTCCATGAGCTATCGGTATGCTTTACAGTGAGATTTCCTTATAATGAAGTACTTTATATAGTTACACATTATAAC
>QKMX01227000.1:2315-14107 GCA_003401595.1 Venustaconcha ellipsiformis | reverse complement strand
TATATTAGCAATAATATCTCGATTTTCAGCATAGCATTAACGACTTGGTAACTCTATTCTTATTAATATAATCTCTTACATCATATTTTGGTTACGCTGTGAATTTTTCGCGGTAAAATGTTACTGATTTCACCAATTATCGGGAATTTTCCATGCTTCTCTTGCTTTTGAATTGTACCAATTTTATTTATATTAACTTATTTTATACGAAACTATAAATATGAACTGAGCTATAGAGTCAATGCCAGTGTTGTCTTCTCTTATACATTCTTTTTAAAAAATATGAATTTCTGTCTGTAACTATATGAATAGAGCAGAATGCAACATTACACATACTTTATGGGGTTTTTTTCAGCTTGTGTATTGGATTAAAAGATAAATTATCATAGAGTAATTGTGTTTTACATTGAGAGAACCGTTTGTGTGCGAACCATTTAGCAGGAAAACAATGTATCTATTTTTCTTACTATATTATACATATACCAGATAAATGCCAATAAGTAGTTCTACAAACATTGCATGTTACACTGTGCTTTGGGTCTCCTCTCCATTCAATTAGTGTCGTGCTCCATATGATTGTACAAAATAAAACTCGTTTATGACTTCAATATTATGTTTCATATGTTGGTATAATATTTTGCATATTAAAAGTGTTTTTCTTAAATGAAGCATCATAACGAGTTACATGATAAAGAATTGGAGATTATGTCGTATGCTGCAAATGCTATGTCCTCATCTTTTATATAAAGTATTACATATTTCATTGGTAAAAGCTTTAGACTTTTACTTGATTGTTGGCAAGCTTGGTTCTGTATCTTCAATCTGAATGTTCAAACACATGCTTTGATAACTAATATTTTCCTGAATGTTTAAAATATGAATCCTTTCCAATATATATCAACCACCTGCTTGAATGGAATAATACCTATATAATTTCTAACTTTGATAACCATTAACTATAACTTCAAATCTGCGGTAAGTATGCATTATGCTTTTGATAAAGCTTAATGATTGAACCCTGTTAGAAACTGCATTAAAGTGAGACTTTCGTTTCTTGCTTAAGCCCTGAATTCTAATGTTAAATCGTCAAATAATTATAATTTAATAATTCTAATGTAATTTGTTAACATAACGTTGTTCGCTTGGTTGCTCACTTTAAAATAGAAAAAAAGATCTTGAATGCGGTCTTGGGTTGATTCTTGATATTATGTTAACTTTGTGTCCTGGCTATTTGGAGGGAAGGTGATGTGTTTGGAAAGTGGAGATAAGGTTAATACAACCGGTCAACACAAAATATTTATTGTTGTTATTATTGTTGATGTATGGCTTAACGCCATTTTTAGCACTCGATAGGCTATATATGGCGGCCAGTTTTAATGGTGGAAGTATAACGCGGGAAATTCCCCGGATAGAGCCACCGACCAAAAAGAGGCTTCTGTCAAGCTTTATCACATTACTACATAGGCCGAACCCTAGATTCGAACTCACGCAGAGAGAGGAGACATGGCAATGACCTGTAACCGATATCAATTTAGAGCAGTAGGCCACTAGGGGCTTTTCAAATTGTGTACAAAATACTGATATTTACCTATGTTAGAATAAATTATTGAATACATTTCAGAATACCATAGCTGAATAAACAGTTATCTACGTGATAAATTATAAATGTTGTTAATACCAGTACTATACGGCTGGTAACCTTTGTGAGTGTGAAACTGGAAGACTCCGTTATATTTGTCACCACATGGCTTAATCCCATTTTTTATAATATCATAATGTGGTCGGACAATTTCAGCATTTCTTTATTCTTTGTCATTGAAAATTAAACTGTAATTAAAAATAATACTTCCAAACATATCCTTATGGCACAATGAGCAATCATTTTATTGTAAATACGACATGTGAAAGATGTTGACAACTGCTATTTAAAAAATGGAATCTGTAGTGCTTTACAAAAACGAATATTATGTAAATATGTTTTATGCTGGCATGACGCACTGGCTTAATTAAAACATAAGTAAATAGTAAACGTGGAATGTGTTTCCCATTGTGTTTAATCACATATGTCTTAAAGAAGCTATAATTTAATTGATTGTTATAAAAATTTGTTCTCAACCAGTATTGAGAGCTCAAGGCAATAACAGTCATCTTCGTCACTAAACTTTCCATTTCAAGAAACGTGCATTTCTGGAGCAATATATTGTGTGCCTTACCTACGCATGGATGATCATTGCAAAATTGTGTTTCTCTGTTTGGACCGCTACACATAATTCCTCCATTGGAGGGGAGAGGGTGATTACACGCACGATCTCTAGTATGAAGTCCTCCACCACATGACACGCTACAACCACTCCAATGAGCCCAGGCACTCCATCCACCATTTGCTGCAAATGATTAAATTTGATGAAAAAGGGACTGATAATTTTCCAGTCCATAATTATGGAGAGTAGCTAGTTAGTAGTTACAAAGGCTGATTGGAAAGTTCTTGAACAAATGCAACTTTGTTATACAACGGAAAAAGAATAAATAAAAATGTTTGCCTTTCTATAACTGATATCATCCCAGATCAGGGTGTACGTCATGTGGGCTTAATGACGTCATCCATCTGTGATAGAAAAGTGCATATGAGTCCGATTTCGATCAGTAATTAGCATATATTTTCATTCAAAATTAAAAAATCCTCTAAGCAACGAAAACCTTTATTGAATCCATTGTATGGATCTAAAACACGTGCCAAATCTGGAATGATTACAAGATGAAATGTTTTGATGATGGTAGGGAGAGTATTAAATACGATGTAATAAATGTTAACCAATGATATCTCTTTCAAAAGGCATGGTAGAAACCTTGGAAGTGTAAGCATAGGATGATGTACGTACATTACTGTCCTGTAGCAGACAAATTGTAACCAACGAATTGGGGATAAAGAGAGATTGTTCTCGTAAATAATTTGATATCAAAATAAAGAACAAATAGGATTAATCTATATAAATCTGTTACGAATTATTAAGGGATACAATCAAAGTCGCTATAAATATTTACGGATTATTGGCTGTTGCACGTGTTCAAGACACGTCACAAAAGGGAAAAGTGCAAGAAGTAGAGTGTAAATTACTCCGAGAAGAACAGCTGATATTGATGCAAACATTAAAATAAACTTCTTTCAATAACGGCAGTTAGGTACTGCTATCATCAACCCTGTGTGTAGGTACATACACATACACACTTAGACATATTCACATCTATCCTCTATCTCAACTGTTTGGGGGTTTTTTTGTCAGTAATTTGAACAATAAAGTATAGTCCATCTATTACTCAGATAAAAATACAATAATATTTGAGTAATTATATCAAGCATTTCTGTCCGTCCGTCGGCCGCTCAATAGACATACGGGTAGATAAAGGGACCGTCAGATAAACAGGTATGTTTACAGCCTGCATAGCAATGGCTTTGTAATTCTTCTTCACGCGTCTGCTGATTATCGTCTTTTATACCCTAAACTATAGATTCCGATTAATCAGGCTTGTTTTTTCCGAGTATTTTCTGTTTTGATCAAATTCAAACAAATTTCTGAAAAACAGTCACATTCAATCAAAACGTCAAAAGTTATTTGATGCAAGATTCAATGCACAAATACAGATTATAATATATGTTTTAATCCATTTTAGATTTTATCGTATAAGTCTGAGAATCGCTAATTTGTAAAGTATGGGCATTCTTTAAGTTCTTTAAATAGACATCGCTTAAAAGCTAATGCAAGGCAAGAAATAAATCTTATTCGCGATTAAAATGTTAGAGTGCATATCACCATTTTTATAAAAATGTATAAAAAACAATACATCCAAACATACCGGTAATTACGCTAAATATGTAAAGAATCTCAAATCGATTTTACATATATTATCTACAGAGAAAGGTAGATTTTGCAACAGCAAAGTTACTTACCAATTGGACATTTAGAAAATTATAATTAGAACTTAAATATTATACACAAATGTTTAAAAATATATAGCAATGAACTACGCGTGCATGTAAGAAATGTTCTAAAACCCTTGCATTGACTAATAGTCCTCAGCATATACTATTATGCTTAATAACTTCGATTTTTGTCCCACTACAGGTTATATATGTTCACACGATTGAAGAATGAATGTTTGAAATTTCTTTGTTTGTTTATCTTCTTAAGGCAACTTTTTCGATTGTTGCATCAGAACCAAACTAAAACAGGTAGATTTATTTGGGAAAACAAGATATATATGAAACAAAGTGATATGATGTTAAAATTAAAAATAAGTCACAAAACGATTAAAACAAACAAAACAATGAAAAACAGTTGACTTTCACATTTATGGCATTTAGAATTATATAATTTATTTAGTTTGTTTTGTTTTAGTGTTTTCCTTTTTGTCCTCAAACTGAACGAAAAAGTACTGGTGTTAGAAGTGAATATTTCACAAAACGTACAAAACACATTTAATTAGTATTTTTTAATGAGTTTTTGATTTCCTTCTTTATCTATTGTTTATTTCGATATGAATGTTTAAACGTTATTCTACTTGCACAAAGTGCAGAAAGAGGTAGTTACATCGTGACGAAATTCATGCTTATCTTTTAATTATGTCCTTATTTCATTCGTATTGAAAATGGATGAACTTCACGCATCAGATATGGTACCTGTAGCATTTTTAATCTCATAATAACTTTCGTTTCCAAAGAAAATATTTTCTTATTTTGTTATGTTCAGATTGACTTCCTGTTTGTATTGTTTTTCATACTTGTTTTGTTTTCCTCCGGTTGTCAGATATTACTTTTTTGTTTTAAAACTTGTGTGTTTCTTAAGAACATTTCTGATCCACTGAAATAGCGACACAAATCTAATAAATCATCTATGAACGGATTGGGAACCTTCAGCAAATTAAAATTAGCCATTTCACGCCTTCAACCACAGGAAACTTGTATCAGCAAAACACAATTATGTTAGTGAATAATCCATCTATCGTTATTCCAAAACGTGTAGAAAATTATTCTGGCAAATTTATATTGTAAGAAAAGCAAGAACTAGATTTAGATAATGTACGTATTAACCAAGGAATTTTACAATTCAATGCAGTCTAAGTCAAGCTTTAACTTGGCACATGATTTAAACAAAAGTCTAAAAACTATATGCCAAAGCGACAAACGTTTGAAAACCTTATATATGACTTATATATAACTATGCGATTAATATAATCCATTTAAAATAGAAAAATAATTACTGGATGTATTTGGTTGAAGTAAATAAAAACGCAAAAACGTTTATAATGTTCGAGTCAATGCAAATATACATTTCGAGCAGGAGATAACAATACATATAAATAACATGTTACGAAAACAAGTGAATCATTGATTTTTATAGACGACGATCACGAATGAATTTCTGCTAGACCATCTTCCCGGCTATAGCAGCTAACAAAACGGCTAATTTAGGGGTCAGCTAAATGTAATAGAAGTGGTGAATTTAAAAATAGAATTAATAAACATAGTCGATAAAATATATGACTAAGAGTTTACGAAACTAAGATCTCGTAGACATAGGAAAAATATAAAAATTCGAACGCAAATGGATAACTTAAAATAATTGCTTTATAAATTTGAGTTAAAAAGCACAACTATCCTGACATTCCACAGAATAAGAGAAATATGTTATAGATAATATCAACTACACAGATCATTACATTATAGAAAATGTTAAACGAACTAGTCAAAGAACATCTGTAACAATTGATTTGATTTGTGTAGCTGCAGTTATCACAGCAGTATTCCTTGGTCTCAACGTATACATTGTACGAAATGTTTAAGAGGAACATAAAGGAGGATTTGTACTGGTGGTGCTTGTTTTTGAATTCAGTACCAGGTGAATCTTATAGAAATGCATAAAGCATGTAGTTGATATTAAAGGTCATGTGTTTGTGTTATAAATAATATTATCATCGTTACCTGGTATCCCTGGCAATATCATATCCTGCGTTCAATTTCAGATTAGCGAATTATTTGCTTATCTCTTGGCGATGGAGTTTTGTTTATTGCAGGATGACTTTATTTGTTATTGCCATGAAAACAGTAAAACAAATTAAGGTAAAGAGATTTCATTAACACTTATTTCAAATGGAAAATTACCCCACATATAAATTCTGTTCTTTTTTTATAAAATCTTGTTTATAATTTTATTATCTATATTTTAAAATCACGTTTAGTTGCAATTACAAAAGTTTGAAAGATTGTATCCATCCTGTATGCGTATGTCTCACTGATTGCCCATTTTTGTTTATTAACCATCTTTTCGTAAATCCTACTGGATCGTTTATCAGATCCAGGAGATTTATTTTTGCAATATCAGCATCCTCGTTCTTAATTATTCCTTGATTCAATATATAGACTTGCTAAATCCTTATTGTAGCCCACAATACTATTTTTATTCATTACAATTTGGTTTAGCAAAAATATATTAAAACACCAATAGATAATATCAATGTCATGGAAACATGTGCGAAAATCTTATTCAATATTGTTTTCAGCTTTATAGCTGCATCAGCCAAAAAGGACTTTGAATTATAGTGATTACTGTACACTTTAATATAATAAATAACATATTTTAACGTTGTCTTTAGTCCTTAAAATAAATATTGCATGGGACAGAATGCTTTATTTTAGTCCAAAGTTTCCTTCTTCTTAAGTCCGTTATTTTTGTTTATTAAAACGTTAGGCAGTCCGAATATTATACGAAAGAATGATGACTTTATTTCTTACCAGTTCAATTTCTCTCAGATTTCTACTGTAATGTTTCCTTGTTCTAATTTAGGCACTTATTACATCAAATAGTAGGACTTATCCAAATATTTCTGATATAGTTCTATGTCTCTCAGACCTATTATCGCTAACATCGCTTAATTTTAAAACAATTGGTTTAATAATATTTTTAAAGAGAATGGAAATTTCAAAATAAAGTCTCAACATACTTTGATTAATTATGTATGATAGCTGTTCATATTATGATAATAAATATTATGCACACCAAAAAGGTTTTCTATTTTAGTATATAATTTGAGTTCTGATAAACAAATGAACATTCATTATAATTTTATTAAGATTTAGTTATTTTTTTAAAAGTGTTTTTGCATAATAAAAATATAAATATAAATATATATCTCAATTTCCCAAAAATGTTAGAATATCTGGATCAATTTATCCATACATTATAAAATATCTGGATTTCATTATGTCAATAACGAATTGGAAACACAATTAATTATTATTAATATTTTCCCTGACATCACGGTTTGGTTGATCTACGTATTATTGTCGTTGCAAATGTACTGGTTTGAACAATCATCAGACATTTTCCATTTTTCTCTTACTTTTGAATGGTAAAAATTCCATTCATATATAACTTATTTTTTAAGCAAACTATAATTTGAATTGAGCTATTAGAGTCAGTGCGAGTGTTGTCACCTCTTATCCATTCATTTGAAATAAATATTATTTTTGTCCTTAACAATGCTTATGAAGCAACATATATCATTGCCGATAATTTTTATTTTTACTGTCAACTTGTTTATTGGATTAAAATATCAATTATCACAGGGCAATATTCTAGTACATATTGAAAACCGTTTTGGTGTAAGCCAATTAACATTAAAGCAATTTGATGATTTTCCTAACTCTACTATAATTGTATCAGATAAGTGCCATTACGAGTTCCCACATAATGATTTAATAATCCATTCTACCAACTTTAAATAATTCTATAAACATTGCATGTTACCCTGTGCTTTGTGTCTTCTCTCAATGCCATTATTGTCCTGCTCAATATGATTGTAATATATAAAAATTGTTTCTGCATTAAATAGTATTTTGATTCATATGTTAGTAAACGATTTTCCATAAGAAAAGTGTCTTTCTGAAATGCCGCATTACAACGATTTATAGGATGAAGAGCTGGGAAACTGTTTCGTATTTTGCAAATTTTATTTGTCCATATTTTATGTCAAATTTTGCATATTACATTTGTAAATGATATAGACTTTCCTTGACATGTGGTGAGCTCTATTGTTCTAGCATATTCTATGACATCTAAAATTTTCCTGAATGCAAAATATATGAATCATTAGCAATATTTAGCAACCAGGTGCTCAAAAGCAACTGCGCCTAAACAATTTCTAAGTTTTACAAGCATAAACTATAGCCTCAAAGCGGGTGGCAGCTTTCCATTATTTATTTGATATAGCTTATTCATTGAAGCTGCATTGCAGTGACACTTCTGTTTTCTTGCCTACTTCTTGAACTCTAAGGTGGAATCGTTGAACACATCTAATGTAATTTGCGAACATAACGCTGTTCGCTTCCTTGAACACTTTGAAATAAAAAAGAAATTTAATGTGGTCTTGTGTTGATTTTTGTTGGTACGTTAACTTTGTATCCTATCTTTTGGGAAGAAGGGTGTTGGGTTTTGAAAGGTGGAGATAATGTTCTTACAACTGGTCAGCACAAATTATGTATTGTAGTTTTTGTTCATGTTGCTGCTGTTGTTGCTGTTATAGGGCTTAACGCCATTTTTCAGAACATGACAGGCTATATATGGCGGCCAGTTTTAATGGTGAAAGTAAAATCGCGGGAAATCTACAGAAAGATCCACCGACCCACTGGCAAGCTTTACCACATTACTACATTGTTTGAACCCAGATTAGAATTCACGCTGACAGAGTTGAGATGGCAATGACCCGTAACGGAGAGAAGCATCGGTCTCTACGTGCCTTTCAAATTGTGTATAAAATACTGATCTTAACCGATGTTAGAATAAATTCTTGAACAATTATTAGAATACCATAGCTGAATAAACTAATATATACGTGATAAATTTTAACAGTTGCTAATACCAGTACTTTAACGCTAGTAAATTTTGTGAGTTTGAAACTGGAAGACTTCTATATTTGTCACCACACGGCTGAATCCTATTTTATACAATATCATAATGAGGTCGAACAATTTCAGGCAATTCTCCATTCATTGTCATCGAATATTATACTGAAATTAAAATTGATACTTCCAAATATAGGCTTATGCCACAATGATCAAACATTTCATTGTAAATAAGACACTATGAAAGTTAGTGACCATTACTATCTAAATAAATATAACCTATGCTGCTTTACTAAAATGAATGTTACGTAAACATGTTTTATGCTGGCATGACGCATTGATTTAAAAGAAATATATGTAACTAGTAAAGGTTCAATGTGTTTCTCTTTGGGTTAATCATATATGTCTTAATTGTTTACAATTTTGTTCTCAACCAGTATTGAGAGCTCAAGGCAATAACATTCCTCTTCGGCATACAAACTGTTCATCTCAATAAACGTGTATTTCTGGAGCAATATATTGTGTGCCTTACCTACGCATGGATGATCATTGCAAAATTGTGTTTCTCTGTTTGGACCGCTACACATAATTCCTCCATTGGAGGGGAGAGGGTGATTACACGCACGATCTCTAGTATGAAGTCCTCCACCACATGACACGCTACAACCACTCCAATGAGCCCAGGCACTCCATCCACCATTTACTGCAAATGATTAAATTTGATGAAAAAGAGACTGATAATTTCCCAGTCAGACATTATGGAGAGTAGCTAGTTAGCAGTTATAAAGGCTGTTTGAAAATGATTTGAACAAATGCAACTTTTGTTCTACAAGGGAACCAAAAGTAATAAAATCGTTTGCCTTTCTATAACTGAAATTATCTCAGATCAGGGTGTGAGTGACGTCATTCACATGTGATAGAAAAGTGCACATGAGTCTGATGTTAATCAGATAGTAAGCATATATTTTTATTCAAAAATTAGGAAAATCCTCCAAGTAACGAAAACATTACTTTAATCCATTTGATGGATATAAAACACGTGCTAAATCTGGAATGATTACATGATGATACCTTTTGATGGTGGCAGCGAGAGATTAAATACGATGTAATAAATGTTTACCAATAATATCCCTTTCAAAAGACATGGTCGAAACCTTGGAAGTGTATTTGTAAGATGTGCGTGCATTTTGGTCCTGTAACAGACAAATTGTAACCAACGAATTGGGGATAAAGAGAGATTGCTCTCGTAAATAATTTGATATCAAAATAAAGAACAAATGGGATTAATCTATATAAATCAGCTGATAATTATTTACGGGATGCCATCAAAAAATATTATCCCATTACGGCTGATGCACTTGTTCAAGACATGTCACAAGAGGGAGAAATGCAAACAGCAGAAAGTAAATTACTCCGAGGACAGCTGACATAGATGTAAGCATTAAAATAACTTTATTTTCCTAACGGCAGTTAGGTACCGTTTTCATCAACCCGGTGTTTAAGTACACACTCAGACACATACAGAGACATATATACATGTATCCTATCTCTCAATTACTTTGTTAGTTTGTCAGTATTTTGATCAATACATTTTGATCAATAAATGTCAGCCCATCAATAACTCAGATCGATATAAATGCAACATTAACTAATTACATCTAGACATACGGGTAGATAAAGGTACAGTCAACTAATCAGGTATGTTGCCAGCCTTCACAGCATTGGTTTTGTAAGCCTTCTTTATGGGCCAGCTGATTAACGTCTTTGAATCTAAACTATAGATTCAGATTAATCTGCTTTGATTTTTTTCAGAGTATTTTCTGTTTGGATCGAATTTAAAGAAATTGCAAAACAGTCACATCAAAGCAACACGTCAAAAGATGTTTGATACAAGAGCCAGTACAAAAATACAGATTATATTTCACTTTTGAATCTCTTTTATATTTTATCTTATAGGGATGAGAATCAGTATTTTGTAAAGTATGGTCATTCTTTAACTTGCACAATTAAAAATAGAAATCAACTAACAGCAAATACAAGCCAAGAAAAAAATTTTATTCGTGACCTATTCACAGAACAAGCAACGATAAATTAGAGTGCTTATCACCATTTTTGTAAAAACGTATAATATACAATTAATCCAAAACATACAGGTAAATACGCTAAACATGTAAACAATCTCAAAGTGATTTTGCATGTATTATATACAAAGAAAGGGAGATTTTGTAACAGCAAAGTGATTTACCATTGAACATTTAGAAAATTGTAATTAGAACTTAAATATTGATACAATGCCCTATACACAATATATATATATATATATGTGTGTGTGTGTGTGTAAATAACATATGCTATTATTATTGTGCTTAAATAACTTCGGTCTTTATCACACTTCAGATCATATAACATGTTCACACTATTGAAGAATCAATGTTTGTAATTTCTCTGTATGTTTGTCTCCTTAAAGTAAAACTATATTACTTGTTCAAAAATTTGGGAACACAACCTTGATAACATAATAAGGTTACTTTGGCAGAGATAACGATTGACTACCCATTTATAATGGAGTTGAGGATGTTATGAGGCGCGACAGTCATTTTGTTAGTCGTATGACATGCTTTGTTCCTTACATTGATGCTTTCGGGACTTATTTTATGTTCTCATTCATTTTTTGTGTGTTTATGTGTGTATATGTGTGTGATTTCGATTTTTCATGTAGCTTAAACACATTTTCAGTCATCGCCTCGATATCTGCAGTGTTACAGTTTTATTGTGATATCTAGTAGTGGCGATTCATGCCACAGAAAGGTGGCATGATGTTCACATTATCCTAACACATGCCGACCAATCCTTACGTTAACCTCTTAATGCTGAGCACCAAGCGAGGCAGCTGTTA
>QKMX01226854.1:0-11347 GCA_003401595.1 Venustaconcha ellipsiformis | reverse complement strand
TTCTTCCCAGGGTATTTCAGGAACTTCCTCCAACTGTTCCTTTCACAGTCATGTATAGCCTTTCATGTGCTGAAAAATAGTGTTAAACCCACCACAACAAAAACAATAACAAGCATTTAGATGGGAGGCTGATGGCCTTGTTGAATCTGGTATAGAAAACTCCAGTCATAAACCACTCCCTATTGTGGCACCAATTCAGACGGTGATGAAAATCAGAGCCCAGGGGAATCCCAGCAGATTGAGTTCACTGGAAGCAGGAACTAGAGAGGACACAACTGAAGTCTCCGTAGAGGAACCAAGTCAGCTAGTGAGCTCAGAGACTCAATAGTGATAAATAAAGATGGGCCAACAAGGTCTTACCTAGAAGACGCATTATGAAAGTCAGGATCTGTCAAACCTAAAATGTCTTGAGAAGGGATGAGATCCAATTTGTCTAAACTTTGAACAGGCTCAAGACAGGTCACTGAGGACCAACAAAGGGAGGAGTCCTTGAGAAGAGAATCTGAGGATAATGTGCACCAACAAGTCATTGAAATACTGTTGGATGGGAGTCCCTAAGGATCTCAGGTGGGTTACGATAACCCCCATCACACTGGTCAAAACTCTGGGTGTAGAAGCATGTCTGAATGGATGAGTTAGAAATTGGAAACCTTTTCGTCTGGCAAAACTTGAGATATTTTATGTGTGAAGGAAAGATACGAATCTTGAAGACTAATAGTGACCATCAAATCTGAGAGCCTTAGTCAAAGCAGTTGTCTCCACCCTGTAGTGTTCCTCCCTAAGAAGTTTGTTTAGGGTGGAAAGGACGATCACGAGTCAAAACTTTCCACCCATCTTTGCAACCAGAATAGTCCAGGAATGAAAACTGCAGTCTGGTCATTTGTTACCCTCTCCAGAACAAGTGCCAGGGACCTGTGTTGCAAGTTCATCAAATCATGTGATACCACAGAGGGGATGAAGCCTCCAAGGATCATCTCCACTTCTGGATGTGCAGACTTTAAAAAGGTTTTTGCTGCTTTCCAGTGAGACTTTCAGTGTCTGCAAGGCAGAGACTCAATAAGCAGAGGTGCAGAGGTGAATAAGCTCTGCAGAAAGCAACATCAACATAGCACATGATGCAACATCTTTGCTACATTTACCTGTAAATGCTGAAGTGCAGCTGGAGACCATGATTCTTCCCTTACATGACTGAAGGGGGCTGCTGAAAAGATATCTTGGTAAAGAGGGGATTGTTCACTGAGAAAGATGGAAGAAGGACCCTTTTTCCTTCCCCTGTTTTTGTGGTGACTTTATGCCAAGTCCTGGTCACACAAAAGATAACAGGACAGCTGTATGAGTGTACACACCCCGGGGTATTCCTAGAACCACATTTGCCAACACCCTGTGAAATTAGAAGTTCTGAAAGATAAAAACTTGTTCAAAAAACAAGATCTGGAACCCAAATAGTTTAATACAATACTTACTCAAGCACTGGATCAAGGAAGAGGATACAATTTAATGAAACAACACTTGCTATGGAGGGTGCAAACCCCCCCCCCCAAATTGAAAAAATGAACCCATATAACACTCAAATAAAACAAGACTGAGGCAAAACACCTATTCTATACAAAAAGTTTGTGAAATGCCAAAAAGGCACATTTTGATATGCGGTACAGCACACCACACAAGTACTATGCATGTTCTCCAAGGATAAAAGAGGATGGTATCCTGTATGTTCACTTTGACTACAAGTCAGACTGGGTTCATGTTCTTTTCAAATCTGACATTCCAATAATAACTGGAGGAAGGAAAAATTAATTTGAGCTGGGGACCTGAGTACTGGAAATTGAAAGCAATACAGTTGTTTCAGATATTGTATTAATGCTAATAAAACAAAACTGATAAAAAGAACATAGCTTTTAAAGTAATATAAAAAGGGAAAATTGTGAAGCATTTTGTGATATAAACAAAGGAAATGTAATTTCTGCTATCAGTAACATGAAAATACATCTGATTTGTGAGAAATTTTTCTTACAAAATTCAGCATGTATTGTTATCCAGCATAGACCTTGATAATGCTGAAAATTCCAATGTGAAGATATATCTAGGGTCTAAAAATACATTACTCACAAATGACAGAATGATGTACATGAATGCCCACTTTAAATTCATTTAACTACACACACTTTTAATTTGGGTCTACATATACACTGCTCAAAGCTAACAATACATTATACACAAGCATCCACTGTAAACTTGTTTAACAACACACACTGGTACCTTTTCTTTTCTTTCCTTAACACACTTCTGGACAGTCATTTTAATGTTGCCCTGGCACTCCATCAATGCTTCCATGGCTTCCAGGCTGGATATTTTGCCAATGTCATTTTGTTGTGATGCAGCTCCTTCAGCAGCTACTATGGCAACCACTTCATCCACCCAATTCTGCCACTTCTTCTTCAGCCACTCCATAGGAGTCAGTTTCTCTTCAATACTCATAGCCAGGGCAATGGGTACAACTTCAATGCCAAAGCCGGATTGCTCTGCATACTGATAGATAAAATGATAAATCATATATTCCTTTTGATTTTGCTTTGTAAACAATGTTTTCCACTTATTTCTTATTTCTGTCAAATGATGGAATTAGTGTGCTAAGATTTCTATACTAGGTCTCTGTTACCAAAAAAAATTGCTGCTTCTTAGCAAAATTGCTGAAACGGGGAACCAAATGATTCATAATACACATACCCCATCTGGAGGTAATCAAATTCAAACAGTCATTGGCATTTTATTTTCATGCCATCAATTCATTGTATGTAGTGGTGATGAAATCCATGAACTTTATTACCCCTCTAAAAAAAGTGAATTCACAGTGCACACTTATCAACATTTTATACAAAGCAATTTTTTTTATTTGTAAATGGGCATAAATATATTATGTGCAATGACTTTTGTTTCTGACAAGCATTCTATTTCCTTCTAAAAGCTATTCCCTAATTAAGAGACAAAAGGATGGCTAAGCATACATTAATGAGCACAATAAATTTCCAAGCAGATCTCAATTTTTCCATAGAAAAATAGACATGTTAGTTTACTGGGTGTAATAGAAAAGAAATGAAATTTGCAATTTTCCATTCTCTTATTAAACTTTAGTCTTTACCCACCAAAAAATAATAATTATTAATTTTCTTTAATACTGTAATTCTTTATCAGGAAATAATAACTGTTTTATTTAAGCTAAATGGAGAAAGTTATATTCCACTAAACAGAATTCCTGGTATCATTTAAATAATCTTATAAATCTGTTACACTCAAGAAAAAAATCACTTGAAAAGATGAAAAATTCCTGGGAATGATGTCCCTAGCTGTTCAGTGGAAGCAGGTTAACACAATTTTGAAGCTGAAAGAGCTAGATGACAATGGTGATCTAGTAAATAAGGTAAGGTTGTGCCATGAATGAAGAGAACTCAGAAAATTAAATCCAGGTGAGATTTTGTCACTACAAAGTAGCATACAAAATCTAATTCAAACATTTAGTAACCATAACTCCACTAAACAATGACACACAAAGCTCATAATAAATTTTACTTAACTAACATTAATTTGGAGCTGCATATACAACTTTTTTGAAACCCAAGAACTTATAATGGAATTAGTGTGTAAAAACAAAAAGGGTCGCTCCAATGACCAGAGGGCACAACTAAATGATGATAGAGGGAACAATGATTAAAAAGCCAAAAGGTGCACCTGGTTGAGATTTGTCTCAGAGTCAAGTACAAAAGCAGTTGGCAAAGAAATTGTTGTCATCAAGATGCTTATTGTACAGAATTCTTGCAACATTACCAAATATTTTGTGTCATAGTTTCTCTATTTTTACATCTTCATCCATACATGAAGGCATCATTCTATGCCACAATGCTTTCAGCTGAAGTTTAGTCTAATTCTGCTGACTGGATTGTTTTAGATAAAGTTATAAATGTGAAAGAACTTCATGCCAGGATGCTGTCAAATTGGTAAAATTCTCTTGAGTGACGTTTGAGAAGTCATTTCAAGTTTTGTATATTTTAATTTATGTCAACCATATCGAACAGTAGATCAGCCTCATTTGTACAAATGTCTATGACCTTAATGCCAGGATGTTTTTCAACTCTAGTCATTTTCTGTGTTGACTGACTTTTGAGATAAAGTTGTTGAAAGGTTTTTGTTTTCATATGGATATATCTTATGGAAACCAACATCATTTGTTCAAACTTAGAAGGCCATCATGCCACCTTGCTTTCTGTCAAATTTGCATCCAATTCCATTTAGTGGTATTAGAGAAGCAATGTCATCATATCTGTTTTGAAATCATATCATTTGTAACAACTTGCATGTCCTTAATGTAAGGATCTTTCAAATTTGATTAAATTATGTTGAGAAGTTTTAAGATGTAGTTTAACGGTTTTTATATGTTAGTAACCATCACCATATTGGACGGTAAACTGACATTAGTGGTGTGATCTATAAAGCTCCTCATGCTATGATACTTTCTTTCAAATCCGGTAAAATTCCTTTCAGCAGTTGCTAAGAAGTCTTTAAATGGTGTATCATTCTTTTTTATCAGAAGGTCAGCATCATTTGTGCAAACTCTAATGACCTTTGAGCTAAAACTCAAACTAAGCCATGAAGTCCAACATTAAAATGGGTGTAATCTAATGTGAATTAAGGAATTTACTGTTGCAGAAAGGTGAGAAGGCATAGTGTGACCATCAGGGACCATAATTCTGCCGAAAGATATTGTACTTATGGACCATGTACCTAAGTAACACTGACAATCAAACTCAGCACAAGTATCAGCAATATCAAGAGGAAGTCATCGTGCAGAAATGAAAATCAGTGGGTCTGACAATCAGGGGCAATAACTTTACTAAATGATGGCAAAATGCTTATGATGAAATATGAAGACTGATCAATATCAAACTGCATACCATTTTGTTTACAATCTGGTAATAATTAAGAGACTTACTGTGCAAAAATAAAAATGTGACACAAATATGGAAAGAAGGAAGGAGATGGAAAGGCCAAATTTAACATCCCCATTTTCTATGGCAAGCAAAAGTCAAAAAAACAAAAATGAAAATTTTCATCCACCAAAATTATTTTGTTTATTGAAAAAATTAATCACCTGAAAATGCTATCACATTTGAACTTCTACCACAGATATAGCACACACAGAAATCAGATATCTTGATATTCCTAATGCTCTCCCCAAATTTTTCTCCCTAAAAAATAATGTTAGCCATGTAATTGTGAAATATTTACATAAAAATATTGAAAGGATATGCAGCAGAAAATGTGGTTCCAAATATGTTATTCAATTAGTGTTAGTAATATCCTGTTTCTACTCCAATTAATACTTGATAAAAAACACATTAAAAAACATACTACAGAATTTCATTTTTTTTATTCCACTCTACTGTTTTATTTTTTAAGAACATGCTGAGTGAAAATACACAACACCAAATTAATGGGCATTTCTGGCAAAGATGGGTGGTGATGTTTCATTAGATTAGGTCCCCAAATAAGTCTTTAAGGATGATAACAAAAGTTGGATGTTGTTTGCTGTATCTTTTTTTTTCTTAATTATGGCCTCAGTTGATATATTTTGTTCAAAATTTATCATGTGGTGACTCACATGTCACTAACCAATTTGTATTGAGAAACTGATTTAATGTCTATAGATTATACCCAGGTAAAGTATCCAAAAATAATGTTTTCAAAAAGTCCCAGAGATGCTTTTACACCTCTTTGGTCTCCTTTGTGACAATAGTGTGTTTAAACAATTAAGAAAACACTTGGTTATCCAACAAAGAAACAATATGTAGAGTGGACCTGGCAACCTATGAATTAATCTTGGTTACCTACATTTGTATTGCTTATAAAACAAAAAAAATAATAAGTAAACTAATCCTAATGACCCATTTTTCAAAAAAAATGTATGCTCATTAAGGTGTTCATCCGGTAATTCCATGAATAACCAAATTTATTGACAAGTTAATACAATTACATCTGAAAACTCTATGACCAATGTTAGACTGATCAAACTATGTGCCAGTCAAAACCATTAATCTGTTAGGCTTGTCTACCAAATACAAGAATTTCAGTATCTTTGATTGCAATCATCAGGACCTCTTTATGTGTTTGTACTTATTTCTGAAGCATGAACAACATAAACAAGTTAAAATTGATAATCAGAAGAATTAATCTTGACGACATTAATCATTCCTTTATTATTTTCAATTAAAAAACAAGAGGCCCAAGTATGCTTGATTGAGCTCACTTGCTTACATAACTTAACAGCTGTCAATATCTCTGAGCTGGCACATAAAATACTGTATGAACCTAACTCTATGTAAACTATCTATAAACCTTTGTATGATATTCAATTTACCTATTTTACTATAGATAGATAAAAATTCTTGCAAAGAGTTGAACTCATTCATGGTATTAGTGATATAAATCAATTCATCATTTATATTGAAATTGGATAAGAAATACTGCCTCTGGAGAGGTAAAAAGCTCAACAAATCAGATAAAAGATCCTCACATTAATATGCACAGATCTCACTAATTACAAAACCTATCTAAATCAAGTTTAACCAAATCCAATTGAATTTTTTTTCTCCAGAGTGATCATTTTATCAGTGAAACAAAAACAAAATGCACATATAATGCAAAATCAATGCAAACAAATGATGAAGGGATAGAGTGTGCAAATGCAAAATGCAGAATGGTAAATGAAAAATAAGCAATGAAATGTGAAGCCATTGGAAGTTCAATCAATTTTAAGCTGCCACTAAATTTCCTTAGTCAACAGACATTTTGCCCGATAATCCAGGATCCAATTCTTAACACTGACAGAAAATTTACTTTTTCACTTACAAACCGTGACATATTTCTTGTATAGAGTGATACAACTCTGCTAGTGATATCACAACATATTCACTACTGGCTGCATCAGTACAATCTTTATTAGAAAAAAAGCATGCAAAAAATACAATTTGCTGACAAACACTCTATAACTGTATTTAAACAATTTGCACTTTTAATTAGACCGAATGTGAAAGCTATAGTTATCTCCCTTTAAAACTGTAAAAAATTGGAAAATCAAAGTTCAATAATGCATGTTTTCCATTTCATTCTAAACAAGTGAAAATGAAAGGAGATGATGGATCAAAGCAATAAATGCAAAATCCAAATGCATTTCTGAGACAATAAACATAAAATGACAAGAAAATAGAAGAAATCCTGATTTGAATGAAATCCAAATTGAATGCAAATGAAATGTATATCAGGTAAAAGTACTTATTTCAGGGTCTGTAAGACACACAGACAATCAGACAAAAGACTACTTGATACATTTCTGAAAGTCCTGCCCATAATCAAATTCATCCATAATGTTAAATAGACTGCTGAACAAATCTGACCATAATTAGATCAGAAATAGAGTAGGTTGTGTGTTGACAAGCTCATCCATTAGATCAATCCAAAATCACTTCATTAATGTGCAAAGATATCAACTACAACTTACAACTGTGATCATCATGATATAAGCCTATTTATTAAAGCTGATAAATAGTCTCATTTTTTATAATAAGCCCAATCAGCTGTAAGATAACCTCATTAATACACATAGGTCTTGGTCATAATACAACTCATCCATACATTTTGATGATAATAAATTTACTATGAAAAAAGCTTAACCAAGTCTGATCAAAATCAGATAATTTTTGTTTTGTTTTTGTTTGTTTCTGCAGCACTTTTAATGTACTAAATGCTATAAAATGCTGAAGAGATGAGAGCAAACTGTCCTTCCCAAGCTGGATACTGAAGTCATTCAAGGTCTAATCCATGGAGAATGCAGGCAAAAGTTGTTTCCAGTTTAACAGTCTTTGAGACAGTTAAGCTGCTGATAGTACGTGAATAAGCAATCAGAAGCCACACAAGGGTAGTACTGGAAATAAACATGCTGAGGTTTGATCAACATCAAATTACACACTTAAAGGTTAAAATCCAAAAGTCGACATAGAAGTTATCTTGTGAAAACCAAGCTGCTGATGGATAGATGGGCATATAGACAATATTGTATTTTGCAAACTCTGTCAAGCATGTTGCAATATCACGACACCAATATGTTTGAACAGTGTTCATTGTCCAACATCTTAGTAATATCATCTTATATTCCAACTATGATTAAAACTGAATCAGAAATATGACCTCCATTGAGGCAACAAGATGCATGATCACCTCATTAAAATGCATTGGATCTCACTTTATACTGAACCTGTTCAAAATCTTATCACAACTATGCCCTACAGAGTAGTAAAAAGCACTTGCTAACCAACAGATGAAAAAAGACAAATGTAAGGACATGATATATTTATACTTGGCTGCTCAATGGACAGGTGAGTTATAAACAAACATTTTTATTCTTTAAAAACATGAAATTCAAGACAAATTTAAAACATAATTTCGGCGATATTCAATATTCATCTTTACCTTCATTAAAGATACCATGTCTCTCCCATCCACAGTGTTCTGTTCTATGCATCGCTTAAGGTTAATTTTCTCAATTGTTTCTGCAAAGTTTTCTGGAGCCTGGTTGCGTCTGATTGCTAGTGATGTCGGCTCAATGGACCCTTGACTGGGAGGGGTCTCTTGGTATTGTGAAATTTCAAAGAACCCTGGGGAGGATGAGGATGGAATGCATGATGAGTTTGGTACATGAACTGTGGGACCACTGCTGGTTGTAGGCACAGTGTTAACATTGACTCCTCCTGTGGGATTTTCTAGGCTGCTGGGGGCAGAGCAGTAGTTTTCATTACTACTTAAACTACTGTTTGGCGAGATGTTTTCTCTTTTTACAACTTCCAGTAATTCTGCAAAGCAAATATTTTACATTATTGCATTTTGCCAAAGTTGATGCCTGTTTCTTTATGAGAACAAAATCTGAAATTTGGGCATACCAAAAGCTTTGACGATATAGTTTTTAGTGTACAGAGGCTAGACAGCCAAATTTCAGAAGGAGCTTAACTTTTTGTTTGATCTACATACATTTTTTGTAAAGTTGTCATAAGACTAAAAGAGGGTCTCTAAGTTTCATATCATATGTCTTAGTTATTGCTCAGTGCTTTGAGACTATGGTGCAAAGCCAGACCATACCATCTCTGGATATAATAATATTCCTGAACATTAGTATTAACTTGAGAACTCGTTCAATTGAAGGTAGTTTTATTTAGCAAACAGCATTTTTGATTGGTTAATGATGCAAATAAAACTCAAACCTGTGCTCAAAATCTTTATATTTCCTGGTCTATGAGTCACAAAATTATTTGAGCAGCAATACTTAACTTGTGTTAGGAGTTTTGTAATCATAAGATCTGATCAAAGTGATCTATCAAGGACAGTTGGATATCAATATGGATCCTGAAGTATAGTTCACAGTTACCTAATTGTAATTGATGGGTGTAATACCATTCATAATTCATCTAAAGATCAGGTTGTGTGGCTCTACAAGAAATAATGCCTAAGAAAATATTCTAAATGCAAAACCCTAACACATGTGTTGAAGCCAAATGGATGGACATCAACAGTCTAAAAGTCAGAATTGCTTTGCAATCTGTCCAAAAGAAGAATGCATTCACAGCATTTGTGTTTGTAACATACATATAACACTTCTTCCAAAAGGTAGCAGTCCTAATGGTAAAATAAAACCTTGGAAATTTGACAAATTATATAAGTGAAATCAGACACTATTTATATGCATATAAAAGAACTCCATCAAATTGTATTCTTCAAGGCTCAGTGGTTGCTAATGATCTTTTACACAGCAAAAAAGGTGAAGTCTAAAGACAAGAACAAAAAATATTTTAAACTGTCTTAAAAAAACATTGTGACTCAGTAATTTAATCAGATCATCAACATTTGCATAAAACATGCAACCAGGGTCCCTATATTATTTTTGGTTAATATCCATAGGATCTGTATACTTTTTGTTTTGTCATCAACATATAATACCTAACATACAAGTTTACTTAAAAGAATGAAAAACCTATGGAATGGCATGAACCACATTCAATGAAAATTAAACAAGAATTCAATTCATTTTTCTGTAATCTACAATAACACCATATTTGCAACAGTAATATAAGCACAAATTATTTACATCAAATAAATAAACATAAAAGGTCTTAAATTTAAAGTTAATATATAATACAGATATGGAACCTACTAGATTGTGGCTGATTGACAGCTTCGGGTTTGGCTGGAGACTGTGTCATTGCTTTTCCTTGTAACTCATGATATCTTCTTTGAGCTTCTTTCTTTTCCAGGTATACCTTAAAGTATCCAAGTTTTGTACAAATCTAACAACAAGGACAAGTTCTTTTTTCTAAACTTAAAAGCTTTCGCAAGAGCTAAATTTGAAGAAAATGAGATTCTATGTCTGATCTTGCTTGACTTTTCTAAAATAATGGGATTCAGTCATTTTGTTTCTATCCATACTAGCAGCAATTTGTGAACAATACAACAGATGTCTGCTTTTACTTTATTTCTAAAGTTTTTCTCACAAAATACATCAGCAGTTTAAAAATTCAAACGTTAAAATGTATTAGGTATGGACTTAAGTCTGATTCTTTTTTAGGATTCTCCTTGCTTGCAGTGATTGGTTTAGATAACTATAGTGTAATTATATTGTCCAGTAGCCATGGTTAACATTAATTATGATGAAAAAAAATTCATTCAAACTAAATCAATCCAAACAACAAAATGGTGGACCTGTGAAAGGACATAAATGACTGAACAATCTATTCTAGGATATCAAAGTAATGATAACAGAATGAGCTAATAATCATTTATGTAAAAAAAAATTTACACACAAATATCATTGTTTTGAAAATCTGCTTCAGAAGCTACCATCATTTTCCACCCCAATGGTGCCAGATTTTATTAAGTGAAAGTAATATTCTCTGAATACCTTTTGTCCTCACTTATATGACAAGTTTAACTAAAACCTGCACAGACCCAGATTTTCCGTCACATAACGCATTGACAGATCTGGATCTGTGCACTTTGGTAGGAGTAATCACGAGAACAAACAAGATAGCCCCTGATCTGCTGGCTTATTATGCTAGAGCAGATCAGGATCTCTGTTTTAGCAGTTTGCCTCTACTTATAGGCAAGTTTATATGGTAATATTCAAGTGACTGGCTGTATGACCATTCAGAATAAATTCCACCTCAAGTAATTACTTTGACCAGACTCTACAACAGAGAACATGCACCAAAAGCACGGGGGCCCTGAGTGGCTGAGTGGTCTAAAGCGCTGTCCG
>QKMX01226748.1:1026-13549 GCA_003401595.1 Venustaconcha ellipsiformis | reverse complement strand
CTGGGTTCTTCCTCTACCATTTATATTAGCCTCCACGTATAGCCTATATTGAGCTGAAAAATAGTGGTAAACCATATAACAACAGAAAGATGGCAAACCCAGGAACCTATTCATTACACTGAAACAGCAACAAAATTGCAGCAACACAACTGGCTGTGATCCACAATAGTTGGGACCGGTATAAGATCTCTAATGTTCATTTCATCCAATGATTACTTTTGTAAACTATTGCCATCTGGTTAACAAGTCTCAAGAACTTTACCTTAATGTACCCATCATGTCAAACAGACACAGTTAAAGGTATTCTAGGATAGAATGTATCTCCAACATCCCCGGCACCGATTACCAGTACCTGACATTGGAAGCAATGCAATTCTTTTGTTTGCTCATACACATCACCATTATTTCAAAATTGCAGATGGCTCTAATTTACGATGATGTACATTCTACTCTACAATCCCATATTTCTCTGAATGATGAAATCTTTCACCACATACTTCTGATTACAGTGTTAATGATATATTCATAATTATTATCCATGGATGCATATATATGTGCATATGTAATGTTGAGTGTTGGTAATATCATGCAGCTCCTCCACATTTGAAAATATGAAATTAAATCCATGGGGTATGATGAAGCAAGTCTGCATATGTATATGACTTTTACAATTTCAATACATGCAATGAAATGGTTCCTATGGTGAGAACGTTGTTGAAAAAAATTAAAATATCTCTGAAAGATTAAGAAACCTTAAAAGGATTCGCGTGATTGTCAGTAAATGTCCGATGGGGTGGTTAGAGTGATCAAGACACTGCATCATATCCCAGGGAAATTTTGGTGTTTTAATTAAACTGAGGTCAATGCTGTCGTTATCCCTTACAAACATATATACACACACATACCCTGATGGGCAGAAAAAGTCGTATGGAACAATCAATATTGGTTTTCAATATATTATTGCCCCTAGGTCACGTATGTGTGGGCTGAATGCAAGAACGGGAGGGCATATTACACAGAGTTTAATATCAATATGAACATCAGTGTCAAGCTCAAAACTGCAAAATGATATCTGGCATTTATCTGTTCAATTGAATTAGGCAAACAGAATTTGAACTGAGCTATTTATCTGCAAAAGTTTTCAGGATACAGGGTCTGGTCTATCAGACCTTGAATCAATTGTTTAGCATTTATGGGATTCAAGACATTTGCACAGGGATAGTTGATATGTAAAACTTTATTTTAGAAAATCTCCAAGAATGATCAATCATGAACAGCAAGTATTTTGTTGTCTCTTAATGAGAAAAAGAGGAAATGATAATGAAGTGTATCATGCAAATGCAGAATTGTATTAAAAAGAGGCCATATGGATACCATGAAAATAAAAATTTAGAAACTCAAATATAAGCCTAATGCTTAATTTAAGCAAATTCATCGACACTTAAAACATCAAAGCCATCCTCAAAATAAGCCTCATCTCCCCTGTATACTATGCATACCAATTACCAGAGGAATAGCAACAGCAGCTTTCGTTTTAAAATGCGAGGTTTGGATTTGTTAGGTTTAACACCATTTTTCAGCACATGATAAGCTGTACAATGCAAACAGTATATTTTTAGTGAGGGAAAAACCCAGGCAGATCCCAGTTAGAACCACCAAATCATGTGAAGCTACTTGCATACTTTCTCACTCGTGTTGGTAACCTCTTGGCATAAAGCAGGGATTAAAAGTAGACTTGAGATGTATCCCATATTTCCTACAGATGGCTCTGCTTCAAAGTAGCACGCTACATATAAGAAATTTGTATAGGATGTCAAGTCAGTAGCAATAAAAAGACTTTCAAGACATGTAGTGTTAATGTCGAGCATCTGAAGAGAAACATTTCCATTTGGGACCAACTAGATTTATCAGCAAGTCCTCTGGTGTGTTTTACGAGATTCCATTCAGGAGTAGCACTAAAACATCAAGTGCTTGTCAAGGCACATTTTTCTGGTAAGCAACTGTTGACACATCTGCATACTCTAGCTTCAAATAACAGTAGTGAAATTAAATTTGCCTTATACCTTGGGCCCTGGAACATGGTCTGTCATAGTTTAACCCTGCAGTCATTAAAAAAAAGTTTTATGTATCCTTGGTTAAAATACAGTCTGCATACAGATCTCAAAAAAGCTGACTCCCAATGATCTGTCTTAAAATTGATTTCTTTCAGGATATAATAACTGATGGTAGTGATGGTGACAAAGATTTTAAAATTTTGAAGCATTTAAGATTATTGGAATAGGTAAGCTGGCAAACTGTTTCTGGAAACAGACATTATGATTTTACACCTAAAAATTGTACTGAATAAAAGTGATGCACATGCTGGATGGACAAAACCAGATGAACCACAAATCCCTCACCCCACCTCCAGCCATATAAAAAAAAAAAAAAACAACAAAGAAATGGGGAATACTATCCTTACAGACCATTTAGAGCTGTTCTTTTCCCCAAAAGGTTTCTTGCACGTGATTACAGATCAGACCAACCTTTATGAAGATCAGAAAGAAAATGGAAAGACTCAAGATGACATCCAAGCTGGACAAGACCATGGAACCTGTTGCAGCTGATCATGCAAAAATATTTTTGCGCTGGTTATGGACATCAGTATATTACATAATGTTTTTGATTTTACTGCACAGCTGAATGGGTGAAATCAGTTCCATACTTCAGCAGTCCCATCCCTGATATATTTGTTCACATACTAATCAACAATACCTAAACTCAACAGCTGACTGTTTATCTAAGCTTGTAATTGGACATCAAATGATAGATGCATAGCTGTCAACCCTCCAGGCTCGCAATTTGTGAAAACAGGGATAAAAATTTGTGAACTTTTACATCTATTCGTGAAGCGATCATTGAATATTTGTCGGAACAAATGTTTAGCACGGGATCCAGCAGATAAAGGTACATTGTATTCAGCAAGAAAACTCGCATTGTTTCAGTGTTGGTATTTTGCAGGTCTTCCGTCGATGGCTTAAAATATTCCAGAGCTGAAATCTGACAAATTCTAAATTTTCCCAATCTTTATGGGCTTTATTGGTACCAATGTTCTTCCTCACATCATATCTGCCACCTAGTCTGAATTTCTTCTGACCCTTTACCATCCCATTTTTAATACTTGGATATTTATGTTGGGGTGTTGGGTCAGAGTGCATTGCCTAACGAAAAGTTGGAATTTGCCAACTCAATTTGGTATTGGAATGGGATAGTCATTTCAATATCTATGCCGAACAGTAATTCATTAATTCAAATCAGTGTTTGCGGCGCATGAACCAAGCCAAATTCTGGTTTGGCTTAGTTTCTCTCAAAAGCATTTGTAAAACTTCTTTTATATATCTAAATTAAAATACGTTACAATGCTTGCTACCTGGCAAACTGTATCAATCAACCATAGTTCAACTAATATCACAACCAGCAATACTGGACAGTTTTGGCAACTGCTGATATTACGACAAGCGCTTAATATAAATCAGTTATTTTATTAAAGATTTAAAATAATCGAGAATTGGGAAATCATGATTTTTTCCCATGTGGTGTGACAAATAACATGAAAATGTGCAAAGTTTTGTTAACATTTATTCAAGACTTCAGAGGGTGTAAATTTGTATTATTTCTTAGACTGTCCAATAACTGTCACCAATTCTAAAGCCATGTATATTTTCACAACTTGAATATAAAGTTGAACAAACATACAAAATATGGTTCAGCCAATAAAATGGAGTATTTTTTTTTATTTTATACATATTTAAATTTTCTCACTAAAAATGAAACAAAATTACTGATGAAACAAAGATAATTTATCGTGTAAAAGTGCGAATTATGATTGTTACGCTTGTGATGATGCTTATAAAAGTTTGAGCTTCAAAAATTGTCTTTCAATGGAATTTGTGCTATCTTTTATGTACAGTAATTAAAATTGAGTCAATGTAAAGGCCAAGTGCACTTTTCATTTCTGTCAAGCAATTCATTGCCCAAGAATCCTGAACAAAATTATTTACAAGATTTTCAAGCTGGATGTCAGATTGGCTCCATTTTTTTAATTGGGACCAACTATTTACCATGTCTTTTGGCAAACGAACATGTAGAACCATCAATTTTGTTTGAGGTGTGGCAACAACAAGATTTTTAAGACTGGATATCTAAAGCACACCCTTTTCATTTAGGACCAGTTAGATCTTTGGGATGAGTATGTGTGTAATTTCATAGTAATCATCAAATTGATCAGGAAGTTAAACTACAAACTTGTACTAATGGAGATACTGAAAAACAACATGACATCTCCTATGGTCTTCTGGTCTATGAAAAGTAAATTTGTAACAAAAAATATCACACTGCACTGAATTATGTGTTGGTTACCTATACCTTATTTAACTACTGATAACAAGGCCTGCAGACTTTGTGATACCGGTGAAAGACAAGACACCACCAAAAAACACCCTAATTTTCCACACCTCAACTTTAAAAAAAAAAGTTGATGTTCAATAAAGACCTTACTCCTGATAATATGCTCCATCCCCCCACCCCAAAAACTTGTTTCCTTTGAAAAGAATTGGCTTCTGAATTGTACACCATATGGTCAAACAATTTTGGACAGGAAATCCACAGCAATTAATTAACTCTTCTCAAAAGAACATTAAAACAAAAGTTTCAGACTGTCAACATGTTTTGATTCTCCTTAAGGAATGTAAAAATGTCCAAAGGTTTCTTGTCTTGCAAAGCATGGGTATTCATTCAATAGGTAACAGATACAAAAATTGTAGGCATGACAATGTTTAATTCAACTACTGTTAAAAATGAAAATGAAAAACGTTAATCATGAATATCCTTGTGCTCTAACTGGTTCTATTTCAGAAACGAATGATAAGATAATGAAAGACAATGAATGGTGAAATCAAGTTTAAGAACTTTTTAGATATTTTGGTGAGACTTTTCTTGATAATGCAGATCATAAAACTTCCACAAATATACAATTTTTATATTTTTAGCAAGACATATTTACCAAAAACAAATACAAAGTGAATTCTTTTTTTATGTTATCAAAAGAAAGTGTTATAAAGTAAAACCTGTCTTTGCAAAACCACTGAGATGAAAAACCAGATTCCAAATGCATCAATTTACTGATCATGACCCATCATGAGAGACTGCCCATCTAGACAAATCATATTTAGTAGAAGGACTGGTCTTTCTAGACAGGTTCCATTGTAGTAAACTGTTAATAATCAATGTGCTGTTACAAGAGTCCTCTCCCATTCACCTTGACAGCTATGTGAAAAGAAAAAAATGGAAGGACTCTCGACAAAAGTTGGTTTAGAAAAAAAAAAGTAGAACAACCAGATCAACACAAGGCGCCAGAATTAAAAGTCAAACACTATCCAATCTTGCTTGTCGGATTTTATTCATTCAAAATGCATCTTTATGTCTGGAAATTTGGAAAATAAATCAAACAGATGCGCCAACCTAATCAATTCTTGCAATCCTCTAAAAAAAAGCATCTATTTTAGGTTTGTTAAATTACAGCAATGCCCCCTCCCTCCTTCCCATATAAAACAGGCATTGGAACACAACTGTACTTGTCCAGCAGATAAACAGTCGTTTTATGGAGAACAATAAATTTTTTGCATGATTCAGGACTGGATGAAACTTGACCAGTTTCAAATAGTTTATAAATTTCTAAACAATAAGAATGGAACACAATTCACTGAGAAATTAATTTTATGTAAACCTTTTATGAAGCTGAATGCATCTATTAAAAACAATAATGTCATATCCAGTCAAGCCCAAAACAAATCAACTTAGTTTCTATATAATATCAAATAAACTCAAGTCCGTCAAAGGGCAGACACTTGTCAGTCTTTCAAGTATTGACAGAAGTTTAAGCACTATGGAATGTTGAAACCAATGACATAATACCAGACACCATCAAGACTCTTGGAGAAAACCCCATTTTGATATAACAGTCCATGCAGAATAATTGACAAGATGTTCACATGTTCATTGTGGAATCCCCGAACTGTGGTCATTATCAGTGACATTTTCAATCACGACCATTTAGGACTAGTAACAATAACAATTATTTTCAAGATAGCTGCTATGATGGCCATAATGAATATCCAATTGGTACAATTCATATTTAGTACAATTCATATTTAGTAAGAACCAGATAGCATAAAAAGTCTTTCTGGTGAACAACATTGAGACGACATTCCATCTGGAAGTCAGTCAAGACAGAATTTCAAATATGGTGATTGTGGTAGTTATATTTTATCAACACAATTTTTATTCAAGACCAGCTAGACACCACTCTAAGTCAACCAGTGAATACCCTATTCATTCCATTCTGTAGAAGCAGCAATAAAAAGATTTTCAAGATGAATGCAGTGGTGATGTTGGATGTCATATCGCCAACATTTTTATTCAGGACCATCTTGACACTACAATATGCCATTTAGTCAAAACCACATACTGACAAGAACCAGCTTTTCAGGTGAAGCAGCAACATGATTTTTGATAGTGAAAATCCTGAGTTATTTTCTCTTAGGACCAACTAGATATCCATGTTAAAGTTATAGTAGCAAGATTTTTCTGATAGCTGCTAAGGAGGCCATTCACGACATTAGAGAAGAATAATCTTTACTTTGGACCAACAACACATTATAAGAAGTCTTTTAGTGAAAGCCCATGTTGATATTAACCATCCATTCAGAACTGAGCAGCAATAACAAGGTTTTCCATACTGAATGCCTGTGCAGCACAATTTTCATTGAAAATCAACTAGACCCTGGGATGACGGTGCACATAAATTTCATGGCAAACCTCCAAAAAGTTTAGGAGCAAGCAATACAAAATTTGAGCCAACAAATGGATGTGAACGACAGATCATCCCCTATGCTCTTCATACGAATGACAAGTAGAACTAAGAACATTATCCCCCCCCCAATTTTCTTACTTAAACTACATCTATATAGTCATGAGTACGTGAACAAATCTAACAGTACATTCAGCTTTTCATCATTAATCAAGTTTTGTTCACATTGTATTCCAATTGTACCCCCGAAATGTACATGCAGAAAAAAAAGAAGAAAGATATCACAAGTATTAAGTTTTTTTCCTTTAAAATATCCATTACTTCCACAGCTAACTAAAATGAATACAAAAAGTTGTTGATGTGTAAATGAGCATGATACAAAAGTCACAAATGTGATCAGGACTGATAAATCCGATGAAAAACTCCATTATGTTTAATGAATAACACATTTCAAATGTCCATGTTAAAGCCAACATATATGAATTATGTACAAAGAAGTGCACCACTATCTGGCACACTTTCAAAACTTTTCACTTGGATTGTTAACCCAACCGCCCTTACTGCCAGTTCTCACTTGTTCATGTTATTTATTCTCTATGGGCTAGCATCATTAGGTGGCGAGACACTCCTATCATGGCTGCGCTCACGGCTCCTGTCATTACTCCTGTCTCTGCTTCTATCACGACTCTGGTCTCTGCTCCTGCTGCGGGATCGTGTGCGGGACCTGGGGATCAAGAAAAAAAGTACTTGTGTAGGACCATGTCAGGAATATGGTACAAATGTGATTTTTCTGAAACTCCCAAGATATTTAACCTATGGTTTGTGAGACCAATGGCATGAGCCATTATCAGCAAGTGTAATTTTGCTGATGATCCAAACCATGTATTTTCCAAACCTTATTGTATTCCTTCTGTCCCAACAACACAACCCACCACTTATGTGAGAAAAGATTCTTTTTTAACATAAATGCAATATGCAGAAAGTTAGGAATTGCCTTTGTTAGGGGTTTTCATGTTTTCTTAAAAGCCTCTAGCTACATGAGAGTGTAATAGGGCCTTAACATCAAAAAAAGACTGTACAACGAACATTAATTCAGACTTGATATTTCCAAAAAGCACAAACTTTAACTCAAAGTACAAATTAATTATATTTTGTCAAAAATGTCTTTTTACTGCACATTTGTAATGTGGCAATTAGTTCAAGGAATGAACACCCCTTCCCCACAACTATATATAGCATAACCTTAAAACACTGAATACCAGCTGTTCAATGCTACTTTAATTTCTTCCTTTCTAGGGCACAGTCTAATCGGTATGAATTACTAGATCCCAACTGTATACCCTAGCATATTTCTGACAGCTGGATGTTTATGCAAGCCATGTACTTTCCCGGAGTCAAATGAATTTGAGCCATTTCACACTCACAATGAATTAATTTCAAAAGATAAATTAACAGGATTTATAAATGCCTACTTCAATGGTTCTGAACAACTACTTAAACACAAGTCATCTGCAGACAACATATTCCCCTGTCTCCCGCTTAAGTAAAGACTCTGGCTGAAAATGCCCAATAATCCAGTATTCCTATTTATACAACATGGTTCTGTTACTCAAACAAAATACTGAATACAGAATAAGCTAAATATCAAAAGGCACCTGTTTAACTTGTTAGACACATTTATCATGTTTGACTGAAAAGTTCATGAGCTATGATCTAGATTAACTGATAGGGATTTTATGGCATAACAGCACATGGCAAGGCTACACAGCACCACCAAGAACATTAAGAGAAACAAGTTATGTATTAAACTTGGCTAAATCAATGAGCAATAAAAAGACAAAAGCAATACAATGAGATGGTGAGGATAATATATGAAAGTTTCCAATCAATGGATAATGCAAATGGTATGCATACAATTTGATTAAAGATATTTCAGAAGTCTAACAGTACATATAGGACATAGGTTGCACACAAGATATATTTTAGAATAAGTGTCAACTTCCTTCATGAAATTTAGAACAGAGCACACATTTATTGCATCAGAAAGCTCCTTAATGTGCTGAACATTCTAGTAATGATCACATCTAAATGTCAAAACAATCTTTCAGAAAGTGATTCATGGTATAAGGTTCATTGCAAGAAACACTCAGGTGGATCCTCACCCTTTAACATACAGAAGTGAGTTACATATAATGATCAAATCTAATTTGTACAATGATTACTTTGTCCTTATGGATCATTCCGTGAAAGAGATGCCTTTTGTCTATGGAGGGTTACACTACACGGAGCTTATCCAGGGACAAGAGTGTTGTTAATTGATGGGTGGATGGCCAGCCAGCCAGACAAAAGCATTAAAAATATTCAAACTATGAATAGCAAGATATATCTGGACCCCTAGTCAAATGTCTGAACTAAGTTTTAGAGACAAATCTCTGATCACTCTAGTGTGTTATGCTCTTGAAATGACTGGACAGTCAGGCACATTATTGATTGACTGACATCATTTTTTCTACAATGAAAATGGGTTAAGGTAAGGGTTGAATCCATTACATACAATCTCCAAGTCTTTGAACAATGCATTGCAGACAAATGTTATATATAATGTGAACTGACATGTATGCTGATGTGTTTACTTGTATATATAGATAATGTGGGATATAAAGACAACAAACAGTTACCTTTTTCATGAGGTAATCTTTATTATGATACTTAAAAGTACATACAAAAAAATTTTAAAGCTAATAATTTATTTTACACAATCAATTGTAGTTCCATAAGAATCCGCCTGCTCATTAGGAAGGATCAAAATTCAAATCCAGACAATACATACAAGGTCCTGGTGTGCATGAACCTTTCTGGCATGGTCTGGAGGAGTTATTTGGAGTGCACCCAGCATAAACCATATATAAATACAACTTTTTCAACAGTGAGCTCAGCCTACTATACTCATGAAAGATCAAATGGACAGGACATCTTGTTGATCTGAATAGTGAACATGGTACAAAAACCAGTACATGATACAAAGACAACATGATTCTCATCTTACTGCATGTATCACCTATTTCCATATTTATCTTTGAATATTTTCCATCTTTTTTTAATCTGATAAAAAAATGAAGGAATTGTGTTTTACTGATATGTAAACAAGAAAACCATGAACAGAAAGCAGTGCTGCCAGATTGCAAAGCAGTCTGGAAAATGAGTGTTACACAAAACTTAATACAATTCTCTACAGCAAGATATGCAGGTCAAAGTGACCTACTTGGATCTAAACATGATATCCTTCTCATAATGCATCTACATAACAAGTTACATGACTGCCAGCAAATGAAACCCAAGCTCAACAGACAAAGTAATACATGCAGACATTATATTGGAAATTGGAAAAAAATCTGAGAACTAACACATTCCTAACTAGCAAAAAGCTCATTTTTTTTAACCAACAAAGCCGAAATAAGTTGAATACTTGAAAAGTGTCAAGCATGCATATACAAGCTGAGAAAGAAATACAGGTCAGTGACTCAACTGTGTCAAAATAATGTAGTACTCCCATTAGCACATCTACGTATCAAGGGCTGTTCAATTTAAACATTCATTTTTAAAAACTATATCCCAGGGTACTTTGATTGCACAGAATTCATATTAAAATTATAAGAAAATTCTAAACTGCATCTGTGGGTGAGCACTCGACTTTAAAAGTGCCTTTCCTGTGTCCCAAGTATGTTTTAATGGAACAGCCCTAACATGACAGTTGCCAAAGTTATCAGTAAAGCAAGCAAAATGAAACAATAACCAAACTGGCGATGCAGAAAATTGTACAAACTAATGGACAAATACTCATCAACCTACAGCTTTGAACTGCTTTGCAATTTGGCCAAAAAGAAACCAGGCGTTCATCAATATCCACATATAAGCATTTCAGAAATAAAAATTTTGTGCTCAAGACACTTTCATGACCATGGTGCTGAATCGCAGTCCATCGAGTCCATCTGATGTTATGGCACTGAAATGGAAAATTGGTCTCTAACTCAAAGTTTTAAGATAAGAGGAAGTAAACACTACTAATAAACATATATATTATTTTTTTTTTTTAAAAGATGAATTTTAAGATTCAACATAGTGTTTAGTTGGAAATACGAATTCCCTCACAAACTAGAGCAAGAGACTGGGATGAAAGACTAATGCCAAGCCAACTCTGGGTGCAAGGAGTCAGCAGAGAGCTATGCCATGAGCCAATTCAAGGTAATCTGGACAGAATTCAAAAGGTATTATCAACTGGATTCAAGTGATTAATAATTAGGCCATCATGTGCACGAGGGTAAATATTGCAATATGCTACATTTTTAGATGCATCAAATATCAATATTTCATCAGTGCTGGGTCAAAACAAGACAGACTATACACAAGAGACAATGCACAACAAGCCAAAACCAATGGAAGGCTTTTACCATAAGCATACTTGGCGACTGAGCTGAATAATCAATTAGGAAAACATATTAACCAAAATATGTCATACTTGACAAAATGGCCCACAGTGAAGTTATCTGGAAACAGAGCTAAATATAAAGTCCCAGAAACTGTAACCAAATTGCCATACATAGTGACCGATTGACCCACTAAAGATTTTATCCAGAGGTAGTAGTAGCAAAGTCCTTAAGATTAGTGTTGAATGATATATTTGAAATGTTAAGTGAACTGCTTATGGAAATGCAAGTAAAGAAAATGTAATTAAACTGTTTCCCCAATACAATTCTTGACCCCTTGGCCAGAATCCAAGGCAAGAGTAACAGAGGGTACTATATTCTCAATAGAAAGCAAGTCAAGTTGTAGGTTAAAAAGAACAGAAGATTACTTTTTAAAAACCTAAATGCATCCCTTATTTAATTTTTAAGCAAGGAGCTACAGAGATACAAGTATTGTAAAATTTTTAACTAATGCAGTCCAGAAACGCACTTGTATACAGACAATCCAACACCATCGCAAACAAAAAATATAGTGAGGTGCAAAATTCAGAGAAAATATCCATGTCACTCAAGCATGTAAATTAGATGAAATACTTCTGGCATGTTTTACTCTTGTTAAAACGCATCCAAATGCCATTTTCAGGAGTGTGGATATGGTGTAACAGATGTTTAAAAATGATGGCAAATTTCTATAAGCCATCTAGCACATATATGCTATACAGATAGTTCAAGGAGTGAAAAAACCCAATAAGACTGACCATATGAATAGTTTGACTGGGTGATGTTCTTTTAAAATACTAGTCCTCCAACAGTAACTGGAGAAGGAAATATTTGCCTAAACTGGGAGCCATGAGTCACAGTCATTGTTGTAGGCATTAACACCATTTTTCTGCACAAGACAGGCTACCAGTATAACTGGTGGAGGAAGAAACCTGAAAAATCCTGGGAAGAACTAATGACCCTTGAGAAGCTACTTTCAAGCTTTCTCAGGAACCCACATTGGCCAAGCCAGAGACTCGAACCTACGCAGACAAGGTGAGAAGGCAGCAACCTGGAATGGTGAGCACTTTAGAACACTTGGCCACTCGGGGCCCAAAACCAAGAGTCATGGGAAAGCAAAAACAACTAAATCCCTTCAACTTTATTAGGCACTGATCAAAAAGATGGTTATTCTTATTGTAGGGTTTAACTCCATTTTTCAGCACAAGATAGG